>VYZM01009097.1:168560-210016 GCA_013398915.1 Dromas ardeola
TTTTTTTTTTTTTTTTTTAAAGAATTTTAAATCATATTCTATTGAGCTGAGCAACTTAGTGATTCTGGGACTGATTTTGTCATGAGGTAGCACTTTCATCCTACACTCAAATTTTGTTAAAATTTCTTAAATTTTATTTTCTTGGCAAAGAAAAGGTCTACTATGCTAATTTTGAAATAGTGCACATTACTTAAAAGAAAGATTATTTATGCTGTCAGGGTTTTTGAGTTTTTTGTTTACTTTTTTGAAGACTACTGACTTAAATATTTAAGGTTAGTAATCTGGACATGATTTATAAAATTTTCAATTGGCTTCGCCTTAGTGTTTTATTTTGAGAGGTTTATTCACCTTAATTGGTAACCCCTAAAAACCTATTTTCCAACTAAATATAGCTTTCAGGTTTGATATATTAGCTGGGAGAACATACTGTATCAACAATCACTTATGTATACAATTATGTTTGGATTTTTTTCCTTAATTGTTATAACATTAATGTAGAAGAACTGATTTGCTATTTGTGTCTAGCACTACTTGTACGGAAACTAAAATTCATTTATACACAAAAGAAAAATTTGGATTTTTTTTTTTTATAGCGTATCTAACACATTACTGTGGTTTAAAAGAAGTGTTCGTGTCTAAACATGCTTTTTTATTTAAAGCTGATTAAGCAGAGGAAGTATTTACTCATGTTGAGAGAATTGAGCGGCTTGTTTCTTGTCGCTATGCCCTTCAAGATTTTTGGAACACCAGGTTTCAGGCCAGGCATCTGATTTGTATTTGCAGATTGGAAATAAAGAAACCCAAACACAAACCCAACCCCCCAGGCAATCATTGGAAGGCGGTAATATGAAACTGAAATGAAGATAATCGCTGTGCTTGCAAACCTATTGGTGCTGCCAAGTGCTAGTTTAGCATTTAAAACCCTGTTCAATTTTCCATATCGGAACTGTATAGTTTAATCGCATGTTATCAGACCTTCTTTAAGCTTCTATAGAAAGCTTTATTTAAAAACAGAAATTAATAAAGCTGTGGCCATTTGATTTATATGTATATTGATATATATGTGTCTATGTATATACATAGATTTATGTATACTTCTCTAAACTCTTTAAGTGTGGCTCTTGCAGCTTTTCCTGTAATTTAATGTCTTTGTCAGCACAACTGTGAGAAATAACTCAGTAATTTTACTGTGTTAAGCAATGGAAATAGTTTCTAAAAGTAACAAATACTTGTGATACAGGGGAAAAAACCTGGCTTTCTTTTTACTGTGCATTCACTGAAATTTCTGAACAAGTAGAAACAAACTGCCAAGATGCTCCTAAATGCTAAACACTTCTGCTTATATTGTGAAAAGCTAAACTACAGTATTTAGCTGTATTTTATTTACTTCTACATCTTTTTTGTGGGTGTGGAGGGAAGAAGGATGAGAAAAAGGTAGGTTCTAACATGACAATTTTTGAAACATTAGATTTGTTTCTCGCTCCTCTAGTACAGAAGCAGAAAATGCTATTTTTTTGTTATTGCGTTCTGTTTCAGAGCCTTGCTCTCCTCCCGTAAGCAAGTCCTTGATAGAAACAGTCTCTTCCTTCCTTTCTAAATAACGGTAAGTTGACTGATAAAGTGTTTCTAAAAAGAGTGCTTTATTTAATTAGGGTGGCCATTTAACTGAAAGCCCACTTGTATCATCAGTTTCTCTCATTTTTTTCCTAGTATGCTGTGTCTTTAAAGGCATTTCTTATTAAATTGTCTTAGTAGTGCCTGGAGGTAACAATACCAAAGCTCCATTTATGCAAGGAACTGGGACTGCCATGGATATGTAACAGATGGGCCTACACTTACGTCTTTACACTGCTGCTGATACAAATAAATAATTACTAGAGATGATTAAAAAAAAACCTCCCCGAACCCCACAAAATCTAAGGTTATTGTGGAAAAGAGATACTAGTAAGATTCCCATCATCAGTATCAAACGCCTTTTTCACACCCTTTAAGGCCAGGCCTTCTGTTCTTCCAGTCTTATTAACATGATATTCTTTAAATTGCTTTACATCTATACCTCCAATAGTCGTTTAGGATCTGGTATCTCTTTCTTTTCACTTGCTTGGACAAGTTTTGTAAATTAGCGCTGTCCGAGTATTTAGAGAACTTCATAGCCTGGCCTTTAGCACTAGAATGTCCTTGTTCTGTTTATGTTAAACGAGTGAATTTCTCAAAAAGGTAACCGGAGTGGTAAGGAGAAAGCAAACAGCTACTGTGAGGAGGGGTGCTGAATGATGACAGCAGATCTACAGAATGTCTGTGAAGAGACTAAGGCAGTGCCAAAAATGCATGTGATATATCTTCAAAAACCTAGCCTGCCCTTCAAAACTGGGACAACTCCAAGAAACAAGACTCCCAGCTACATTTATGCAACTTAGATACATTACTACAGCTTTCGCTGAAATATACCAACAAGACAATCAGAAATGGCTTCAGATTAATTCCTTGTATATAAGATGTCAATCTTTTTTATGACAAAAGCAAAGTCTATGGACAAATTAGACTAAAGTACTTGAACTTGATATCAGCTGTAAATTTTTAGTTATAATTAGTTTTAAATAAGCTGTTGTTTTGGGCACAAAAATACGAGTCCATTTTGATGATACTAATTTACTTCTGTGAAGAGGAGTGTGTTCTAAACAAAACAAAACAACCCTCCCGCATCCACTTTGTAGTTTAATGCAGATTATGTCCCGGTATTAAAATACTATATCCACTTACCATCATCTAGTGTGATGTCTTGTAGTCCTATTGTTTGAAAATTCAATTCTCGATCTTCAGGTTCTGGTTTAATGTTAATAGCTGCCCCATCTGGTGAGAATGGAGATGAATCGCATACGCTGTGGTGTACTAGGGATGATGCCGCATTAAGACCTCCCAAGGCTGGACTATGAGCTTGCGGGGAGTGCTGTCCCGAGTGACTTGCCGTGGTTGGCGGGGGAGATGAGGCAGGTCCTGAGCTAGGAGATTGATAAGGCATAGGCTGTAGCTGGGGGGAAGAAGGTCCAGACAGTGGTGAATGGACCAAAGGGTGGGAAGCTGTTGGGGATGGGGATGAAGCAGACGCTGGATTTGTAGAATGGTATGTGACTTGCTGCAGCTGGGGAGAAGACTGCCCAAGGGACCGACTCATTGCAGAAGGGATGGAGCCCTGCCCAGCGCTCGGGCAGTGGTATCCCATCGACGGTAGGTGAGAAGACGACTGTCCCGAATGAGCTGGGTGTGCTAGCGGGTGCCCTGCCGTACTTGATGTTGACACAGAACCTGGATTTGAAGAATGAAACTGCATTGGTGGCAAAGCTTGGCAGCTAAGATTTATCAAATGAGGTACAGCTGTGTCTTGCTGAAATGAAATAGTATCAAATCCTTGGCTGGAGGCAGAGTTCATAGGAAGACCAGACTGTCCGTTGTATACATCGTTAGACTGCATAGGCTGGTAAGAGGGTCTCACAGGAGGTGCTGATGTTACCTGAAAAGACTGAACCACAGCAGGAGGCAAAACGTGACACTCTTCACTTGGACTAAGGTTTCTACCTTGCATATGTGGGAGATGGGATACTGCTGAGGTCACCATTGCTGTGTACGGTGGTTGAACTGGACACACAAGGCTCCTGGGTGATGTCGACAGTAAATTGTCATGTGGGTGCCCTTGCTCTGGTGAAGGCAATTGAGTTCGGATGGAATGCAGGCCCTGGACATTGCTTGTGTGAGGCAGGGCCAAAGATGGAACAGCAGACAAATCCACCTCATCTCTGTGCTCTTGCTTCATTATAACTAGAAAAAGTAGAACACTATTACAATTCCAACCCATTTGTAGACTGTGATAAATACACACCAATTGCTGTTTAACAGCCACAACAGTATTGTTAATGTCCTTGTTCTAATTCTCCTTCTTTTGCTCTGCTCTCACTTTTTTACACTCTGTCTGCTATGTTAGCCCTTAAAAGCCAGAAGAATTCTCCCTGCATTTATTCAACGGCAGTTACCTTCCCTTCTAAAATACCCTCCTATGCAATGCGTGTTTTTAAAGACATTTGCAACCCAGTCAGAGAAAAGTCCAGCACATCTAAAGGATACAGCTCAGCAGAGGGGTGGGGGTCAAGGGCTGCTGCTGGGCTCCACTGAAAATGGGCTGACAAGAGTTCAGTATGGGGCACTAGGAAAAGGGGAATGAATGTTTTAGCTGGGTTCAAACTTTCCTTAGCCGCTGGTCAAGATGACAGCTGAACTTTGGCAACACAGTTAGACTACTGTTGAGTAGTGAGTGTTGTTTTAATTAGAGCAACTCTTTCAGCATATCCCCCAATTTCGATGATGATAACAATTGTTACAAATTGACACGCTTTGTTACAGGATTATTTTTTAAGCTACGGGTAGGCTCATGAAAAGATACTGATTTTAAGTACAAACAGTAGAAAAATGTATCACTTTTAACAGCTTAATTACTACTTTATACAATACACTGTTAAAGAAACTGTTACATATATTTATAGATAAAATGGATTTTAAAATGCTTGTGCAATAACAGCTGCAGTTATAATTAAATTTGCTGCTTATTTAAGCAATGTCATTACTTCATATCATATTTAAATAATTTAAATATGGATTTTTTAAACAAAAATATAGTTTTAAAATGTGTCTTGTAACTCTCTTAGGAGCTGATATTCTTAAGAATGGCTGAAAACTGCCACATAAATCTGATAACACAATTAATGTATACTTAAGTGTACCAAATACCTAGGTAACATTGCTTAAATTGCGCATGAAGGTATGAAGTAAGTAATTTTAGAGCACAAGTGAACAAAACTTACTTTAAATGGTATAAGCTAATGGTAATTGGCTTTGTCAGCATACACGTTAGTGTTAAGAAGTTCATACTAATATCCATATCTGACTTTAAAGACTCCTTCAGACACCTGACTTCAAGTCCCCCAAACAGTACTAAAGGGTCTAGTGCCATCACTGGTACCTTGTGAAATCTGACTACTCTAAATGGGTACAAATTTCTTAAAAGAAAGTAAGTGGCAGGCAAAGGAGTAGGCATTGCATATCTAGTAGTAACCACTTCCTCATACCAAATGGAAGGGATTGAGATGTTTTAACTACAGTTAACTGTACGATTTTCACTTCTGGCTAAGTTACAAACTATTTTCACTCTTCAATGTGTCGGTGGGGGGTGGGGGGGGGATTCTTGTATCTAAACCTGCGGCTTTTTTGACATTTGAGGTGGGGAAATGCATAAAACCTGTTCTTCTATGATCTCACTATCCTCCATGTCATCACTAGGGTTATTTAGAAGATCAGCTTCTGAGAATCACCATCATTCTCAAAGAAAAGTAGAATGCAAATTATTCTGTAAAATGTGTAACAATGAAATACCGAGCTGTAATCATAGCTTATTACTCTAAACTTCAGCATTTTAATTAGACAAGCTTAAGTTATTTTACAAACAAGTCAAAGCTACTCTTACCTACCTGTCAAAGGTACAAAATAAATGCAAATAATAAAATGCAAAAACAAAATAAAATGCAACTTTTTGACTTTTTGATTTAATACCTGGTGTGTAAGTAAAACGTTGAGACTGGCTTTTTTTCCTCTTGCCATTGCAGAGATAAAACTGCACTTGGACTGCAGCTGTAATGGTTTTGTTATGGTATGGAGGAACTTCAAGTATGATGTTTGCCTATATGAAAATTGAAACAAAAAAGTTTACATAACAAATGCAAATGAAAATATTCCTAATTACAGAAAAAACCTAAACCACTAAAAAACTAAAATAAAAAATAAAAAGAAAAACTAAATCAAACTGATATTTTGAAATTGGTAACCTTCAAGTTTATGCATATTACGTAGTAAAAAAGTACTATAAGCATATTTTTATTTTGGAGACTTTTTTTTTTTTTTAAACACAAATGTTCTGAAGGTAATGCTTTTAATTAAACAGACACATCACCTAAAGGATGCTTGGTTTATCTGCCAGAGCATAAAACCACCCTCTAGTAGTCAACGAACTGTATTTTGGATTATTAAGCTTCTAAGAAAAATGTTAATGTACTGGAAATTATTTCTCAACTTAGCAAAATTATCTCCAGTTTTCTCTTTTCAATTTACTTTTTCATTGCTTTCACAAGCAGCATGCTATTTTCAGTTCCTTCAGAGCATCATCTTAAAGGCTACTTTGTAGTACTAAGCCAATTTAGAAGTCTCCAGTTGTCTGTCTGAATCAGCCAACGATCTACTTACTTTACTACATGAAGTCTAAATTTCAGAACAACACTGAAGATGTCTAGCTTCTCATTTTAAAACAGAAAGCTTTCTTAAGTCAGAAAAAGTGTTTCTCACCCCTTGACACTTTTCCCTGATTATCTTCCCTTCTACCTCCCACTGAGGTCGTCCATCTGTTGAGAGAAATTTACAATTCAAGCAAAAAGCATTTTCTAAAACACTTAAATGCTTAATCTTAAAAATACATAAACACTTAATATAAAACTGCATTTATTTTCAGTCAGAGAGAGGCCATTCAACTTACAGAGATATACTGTAAACAAAGTGTAAAGCTTAGAGATGCTTTAGGAGTTTCAACACTCCAGACGTAGTCCGTTAGTTGAATGTTGTGCAGGATTCTGCATTTTAACAGAACCTGCTGATTACATACAGTTAGATTCAATTCCAGAGGAGGCAGTGTGTACTGCAAGTGTACGTACAGAGGGATGTTTTCCCCATTTTTTCTAAAACCATTTTTGAAAGGTAGTTAAATTACTACTAACACTTGTGATTATTCAAACATACATGCTGATGACTTAACCTGTGAGTCACCACGTGAGAGGTAACATATGCCATATCTTCACGCACATACTCACAGGTTACAAACACCCTCCCCTGAACCAAAAGGCCCCCTATTTCAAATACGGGGAAGTTGTCTTTGTTGCGAGGGAAGTAAATCACCTTGGTGAACCTCCCTCTGCTCTGACCTGGATAACCCATTATCCTTCATCCAACACTCGGTTCTCTCTGTTAGTGCATTTTGTACAGGTTATCTGGGAACCTACTGTCTACAGCAGTACTTTAAAAGGCATTCAACTCGTATGTCAAAATACATTATATAAACCCCCCACTTACGTTGTACTCGTTAAAAAACCCCCCCAACTCTTTTACTTAAATATTTAAGGAAATAATAAGGTGTAGAAGAATTGAACTTGGTTGCAAACTTTAATTTTTAATGATCTGCTTTTGCTACTGTTTTCCTAGAAGTTCAAATCAGATACTCAAGTCACAGCAATGACAATTTAAGTTGTTAAAATTTTATGCTCTTTATATTAAAGGGACAATTAGGGAAGAAAAGGAACTCCATGTACTAAGACAGCTAGTCCTAAATTTTCAACTGTTTTTCATGCAATTTAGTCTAAGTAAGAAATATTAAGATCAGGACGTATATCCAGAAGGGCTGCAGAACCAGGAAGGAATGCTGAGTAACTGAACATCTTTGAGTAACATGTATGTAGCTGAGTGTGTGTGTATGTGCACCTGTGTATAATACAAAACAGAAAGAAACTTGCAAAACATTCATTATATCTGGTTGTAGTAAACTAAAACTAAAAGTATTTGACAGGGGTTTTTTGGTGTTAAGTTCTCTACCTGATGGAGTTGCATCATTATGAAAGTGACAGAGAGGAAGAACATGGGCTTAGGAAAAAAAAAAAAAAGCTTTCTAACCTGTACTTACATTTAAAGAAAGATGTTTTAGAAATATGCATCCAAAAGCTGCAAGTTTCTTGCTTGCTTTGAAATTCTATTTCCTACATACGAGACTGAAAAAATGAATCTACTACCCACCCAAAGAATAATTTATTATTTGCTTCATTTCATGAGATCAGTAGGAAGGAGTTCAGGTTTTCTACAGATTTCACTGCATGATGGAAACACTATGTCTTTAACATACCCTAACTGAAATGCATACCTACAATATAACTTTTAACTCTACTTTGCTAACATACAAATATAAGCCTGCTGCAGTTCTCACCCATGACTAAGTGTTGCCTAGAAGGCTGAACTTGGGTTCTAGAGAAGAAGAATCATGTAGTACAACTGACTATAGCATTTCTGATTTCTTGGCGATTAAGTAGTTGACGGGCTTGTCAAGCATACAGGTGTTTAATACACCTACGAAAGGTCGCTGCTGTTCGTACCGCTGCTTATTGCCAATATTTTACCTACATGCACACGTGCCTGTTTACAGATGCAAATCGGGCATAGACGCAGCTGAAGCACACGCTGCACACCAAATCTGAGCCAGATCTTGAGACTTTTTAAAAAATGCATCCCTAAGAGTAACTTCTATAGAAAATCTTACGCAAATACATGGAAAAAATCAGTAGTGTTTTCTAACTAATTTTTATTTTGTTAGCTTAGGAGTAAGTCAGTTCCTATGCAATGATTAAATCACATGTAACGGGACATCAGTGCCAAATAATACATTTCTATTTTGTATAGTAAGAAGGAGAATATAATCTGTCAACAGCATCTTTCAAATACACACAATTCAAAAGTTAGTTAGCCTGTAACTGTCTTCTTGAATCAGAAGTACTATTTCATTAATCATTGCCAGCCAGCATACAGATCAGTGCCCAAACTGAAGTTTCAGATTACTACTTGTGACTTTTTTTTCTTTTCCTTCCTTTAAAAACATCCTTATTTCCTAAAAATCGAACTCAGGCAGTGTTTTTGGTTTTGTTTTCAAGGGAAAAAAAAAAGTGTGATAGTACTTACCTTGTCCTTTTTCAAAAAATATAATTTTGGATTCTGGAAGAAAATTGGATCCTGTCACCACCATTTCATGGCCTCCATTTACTGAGCAACTATTGATGCTGTACTTCTCAATCTGAGGAAGTTCTTGAGCAGATCGCTGAGCTTTAAAAAAAATAAGGGAAAAAGTATTATTCGTAATTTTAACCATAGTGACATTTCTTTTATGATCCTAACTTGAAGAATCAGGGGTGAAACTAAAATGACTGTCTATTTACATATATAAATCATATTTCTGTACGATTTATCTTTGTTTTTAAAATTAGGTTGAAATTACATAATTATAGAAAAGAAACGCCAAGAAGCCATGAATGCCAACAGTCTCTACTGTTACAGCAAATGAAATTTTTAGTTTAGGAATACTGGTTTAGAAATTACTTTAGTGTTTTACAGACAAAATGAATTCTAGGAGAAATTCAGATTGTTTAAGGTCATGTTTTGACGACTCAGTGCCAGCATTTAAAAAATGACCTCTCCAGAAGTTCAGCAGTTCATTAGATAAAACTGTATAAAGACAAGTAATGATATAGACTCTTGTAAATGAAATAGTATTAGTTCTTCCCACAATGAATAGTTATTTTCACTGAGGTATATCAGCTGTCTCTGCTCATATACAGAACTACTGAAGCTGCTAGCTATGTGACTGCAGTGTTAGGTTTAAAGGCTAAAACATTGTATTTCCTCAAAGCCTTCAGGCTGCTGCTTGGCAAGTACCATCTTTAAATAAAGATATATTAATTTTTGGTAATTTAGCACTTTACACACAATGCTTTTTACACACAGTTGTTATATACAATTCTGACAATAAATATTGTCAGAATGACAATACTACTGACACATGCAGAAAACATGAGTATAAAGTATGTAGAGTTAAAGCAATCTTACAGCATTCAACAGGTATGGAGGCAGTCTGCAGAGATAAGACTTTTCCACTAGGTTGTGGGATGTGAACACGAAACACAAGTCGCACTCTAGTATTCTTTCTTCCAATATCTGTCTCTCCTTTACGGAGCTCTATATCTGAATTGCGAAGTTTCAAAATACCAGCACAATCGATACTGGAGACAGGTGAAGACGGATGGATCAGAAGAGAAATGGAAGAAAATGAATCAAACTATTGCCAAAGTATACTCTGCAAGCCTTTCTTTTGCTAAAGAATGAAGAGCATTCTATTTTTTCCCCACGTTACGCTACTTTACATGTTATGTTAAATGTCTGAGATTAAAAGATCTGATAGTATCAAAACCAGCAGCAAGTACACTGTTGAAACATTTTGTCTTGTAAACATCTAGCTGCTTCTTTTTTGAACCTTTAAAAGATCACATGGTTTGCACATTGTTTAACCTTCAAAGTAAGTTATTTAACTTACATCATCTACAAGGAGCAAGAGACCTACATTTAGTTCTGCCTTAGGAGGGAGTAGAGAATGACAAAAGTGTACCCATCAAATCCCAGCTACCATTCCACATAGGTATCCATTATTCATGAGACACACGCGTGCTCTAATCATGTAACGTACACATAGACCTGTCAGGAGTGTTATCTTGCACCTCATCGCGGGGTCATAGCATTCAATGGGACTAGAATGACGTCTGCAACTAGGAAAAGTTAAGCTGACTTCAGAAGTCTACATAAGAAATAAATGTGATACATAAACAAATAATTGTGCTTTACCCTGTTCAACTGACACTCCAGCTAGAACAGAACAGTTTGTTGCTATAACTAACCATTAAACTATTATTTAACACATTCTATTACGCAAGACCTGAAAAGCCAGAATAATGCAACTGCTAAAAATCAAAAAAATTATCAAAACAAGGAAAAGGCCTACCAAGATACCAGAAGAGAAATCCCCACATTCAATCAAGAAACAAACAACTAAACTGTATTTTCATAGAAAAAAAGTCTTATGTCTTTGTAAAATCAAAATAAAACTCTACTGGCCAATAACCCACGTGCAGTTCTACAAGTGTGGAGTCATCCATGTGTATGGATTGTCTGGGGAAGTAGAATCCAGGCAGCTCATAAGACTGACGAGGAGACAGATGAGTGCTGCACTCATCCGTCTCCTCGTCAATCTTATGAGCTGCCCTGTCTCTACTCCTTTACTTCTGACTACCAAAACATTGGCCTGTTCAAAGAGATGTGTCTACCTTAATCATGAGCCATATTTGTGGAAAATATGCTATTTGACAAGATTTTTCTTTCACCTCTGCACAAATGAAAAAAAAAAAAAAGACACATAGCAACTAAACAGCTAATTATGCTGTGATGTACCTTGCTGACATATTATTTTCAGGAAGAAGTGGTATTTCCAAAACTTTTGTACTGGCGATTATTATCTCTTGACTAGCTGTTGCAACTGTTTTTCCAGTGATCCGGTGCACCTGGTAGAACGCATGAGGTCTTAAGTAGCGATCATCTGCTGTTCCGATGAACATTTGCAAGTTTACTGGCTTCTCGCTGTAGCCCAGGAGCTGATGAAAAAATAGATGCAACAGTAAAATATTAGTTGACATTTACTGCATTTGTGTGTGCATAATATAAATACACAACTAGTACAAAGACTTAAGAGTCGAAGAGTACTATTTAATTACAAACTTCTTCAATCTCTTCAAAAATCAGAAAACTGAGTATAGGTATCTGTCCCCCAATACCAGTATCAGCAACAACAATTACCAGAACAAATGGATATCAAAATATCTTTATTACTTTTTAATGTCTCAAAGAGAAAAGGTTGTTTTATCTACAGAATTTCTACAGCAAAGCTATGCTATGTTATAGGTGCATTTCTGATACTGTTTTTAATCAAAGCCAAGTTACCAATTTTACTAAGATACACCTAGTTTCTAGAAATATTAAAAATCTTTTAAAGCTTAGTTTTTCCTCTGTGGAATGCAATAGTAAGTATTATTAAGCTTAAGAGGTTTTGTGAATGCAAATATATTGTGTTAGGACAAAGAAAATTTATTTCATAGCTAGAAAATCAAGTAAGATTTATTTTTGTCAAAGAAAACATTTTAAAACCCAAATTTTGATAAGTGTTAATTCACGCATCTTTCCTTTTCTCATATATAACACTAACAACCAACGCACTCAGTTTTCATAAAATAACCTGTTGCTTGAGCTAACAGTAGTAATTCTAGGCACAAAACACATTGAAACATCAGAAAAAAACCAAAACCCCCACTCTAAAAGAAAAAGTTAGTTTTATGATAGTAATATATTATACAGAAGATTTAAGGAAACAAATTTAACCAATAATAACGTGCAAGTTTCCTTTAGCCACTGCAATTTTAAATCCAAAGCCTATAAAATATCTCCTATAAATCCATTAAGTTTACTTCACCTTCCTGCAATTGGAACTTGCACACTGCAAGTTCTATAGTTTCTAAAAAGCAATGCAGCAAGATCACATTTCATCGACTTGGACATCAACTTATGCTCAAACCCAAGGGAGGGCCAGACAGTCATTTTTTAAAGGTGGTTTTGTCGTGTCAATATTTTTGTCTCTAGGGAGAGTTATTTGGTCACACAACAATATCGTCCAAGCTCTTTACAGAACTAACACTTAAAAAACAAACAAACCCATGTCAATTTAACCTACTTACACGAGTAATTTAACACCAGTAGTCAGCAGTACAAAAAACCAAAGCACCCCCGCATGCAGCGATCAGAAGCCCCACTGTAGGTTGCTTCTGTCTTTCTATCTTGACGCACCACTGTTGGCACTAAGTTTCATGTACACCAAGCGAACGCCAGCTATAGCTATGACAGCACTTTTATGAGAGCTTGCTCAATCAACAACAGACATTTCATTTCCAACAGAAGTCTGGAACTCTAAAGAGCCGTTCTCAAAGCTTTCAGCCTTACATGAATGCTTTTGTCCAAGACCCATTAGATAGAACAGCTGGTCCTATTTCCTTTCAATTAATTTTACTTTGTGGTCTTCCCATTTACCCAATGAGCTTAAACATGAGCGAGAAACAGAACAGCCAAAATCTAGACCACCTAACACAAATAAAACCAAGCTTACTCAAATAAACCCAAAACAACAACTGAGGCTTATTCTTTACCTCTTCATATGCAGCACACACACACACACAATCTAAAATAATTCCTAGGACGTACTGCAGATAAAAATCTCCAGACAAGCTACAGCATGTAACTGCCATTGAGGAACAACACACAAATCTTGAGCGGCTGACACAAAAGCTTGATAGACGGAATACATTATTTGTTACAATCACAGCATTATGAGAGTGCTCTCAGAGAAAATACCCATGCTCCTTTTGGAGAACGGAGAGGAAAGGAAGGAAACAGTTCAGAATTACTGCTTCTGTTGCTTTGCTGGGCTAGGAGATCTCTAGACGATTACTGCAGTAAGGAGACTGTGCTGCTTTTCATGGTTGTAGACAAAGAATTCTGAATTCTGTTGTCCTCAAGTCTCCTTGTACCTTTCTTGGGAGATGTACATCTCCCAGCTGTCGTGCCTTTAAGAGGCCAATCCCGTTCAACTGTTACCATAAAATGGAAACGACATTTGTACTGCATTGTACATGGACTACAAATGAGGTTGTGCAGACTGGTTTCTGTCCTTAAACTCAATGAATTCTCATCTGTCTCCCCACCTGATTTCACCTACCATCGAGAATTCACCCATGAACAGGGAAGCAGAACAAAATGGCTTAATCAACTTAAATCAAAAATTCACATCTCCTCATGGGTTTAACAATCCTTAGCACTTCAGACCCTCAATTATAATGAAGGAAAAATATCTGCCACAAAACGCCAAGTAATCTTTAAAAGCCCTGGCAGCTTTTCCCAAATACAAAGTCCTATCCTATAATTCCCATATTTCCAACTAATTTCAGATATGATGCCGTTTATTTGCATTTATATATATGTGTGTGTTATTTTCAGGCTTTTGTTCTGTCAAATATGTAAAATCTTTTTGTTCTCCCTGGAGTTCTCAGTACAAACAGAGCTAAATCCAGCAAAAAAACCCCAACAAACCAAACCAAAAAACCCCTCAGCCATTGAGTGGAGACAGACTAGATTATCAGAGTTGCTTTGATTATTCATATGAGAATAAATATGATACTCAAGCATTTACAAATGTTACAGTGGAGACAAAGAACCTCCTGTGACCATCAGCATACTGAGAGGTTTCTCTCCCTTCACCTGTCAGAAGTCGCCTGTAAACTACAGGAACACAACTGGACCATAACAACCTTTACTCGTAGTTATTGTCATGTTGATAGTGGAGCACAGGGACACTTACATCAATCAAACACATAAACCCATACCTTCCTTTTTATACTTGATGCAGGACTCCAACATCTTTGCAAATTTTTTTTTAAATACCGAAAGAGTATTTAAAAGAGTCTGAATTATTTTAGGAGTTTAAAGAAAATTTAAGGACAAGTATTAGTTCAGCATTTACAGCAGCCGTCTTGTCCCAAGTTCTCAGCACTGTGTCTCCACCATCCATTTTCCTTAGAGTTAAAATTAAATCTTAACACAATGGAATACAGCCTAAACAGGACGTTCGTTAAATGTGTTCACTTTAATACTGGGAATTATATAAATTACAAGCCAGACCTATTCAAAAATTTGAATAACTTCCAAATGGGGTCACTGTGACAAAGCTAATTTCCAATTAAAGCTATCTTCCCTTTCCTTAACAATGGACATGTACACCATAGTTCTAGAGATACTAGTGATAGGGGAGAGAGAAAGAGGCGGGGGGGTGTGGAGGGATACTTGTAAAACTAAGCTGGTCTGTCTACAGGCACTGGAGAAACTGCCCTCTACAGAAGCCTACACAGAGCAGGAGCTTAATTTGGTGAAGCAAAATATACCCCACGCCAGCAGTTGCAACGGCATTGCCTATGCAACTTTATGGCCATATACTACATTTAAATTGCCCAAAGCCATGTCTAATGCTAGTTTTGCTTCCATTATTCCTGAGCAAAGTTCACCCAGATTCTGCAAAGCATGTTGTGGGAGGGGAAAGTGGTGGGGAAAAAAAATGCCACCCCACCAACAGATTAGTTCTCTATCAATAGGTTATCAAGTGCATTTTCTGCATGATGCTCTTGTGATACAAGCTGGTGTGCTTGTTTACTACATTAGCTGTACCAAAGTAGAAATTTGAAACTACGTTACTACAGCTTCAGAAGAAATAATAAAAACCCCACAAGAAAAGCCCACACCATACTATCACCGTTTATATATTAAATTAAACGAAAACAAAGGAGAAATCCAATGCCACAAGGCAACTACGAGGAAACTACAAGCAAAAATATTATAATGCAAGAGAATACACTTCTACAGTAACTTAGAAGAAACCTATGCATGTTAAAATACAGAAACATATAAATAAGGCATTTCATAATTAAAAATGATCTGTAGTAACATCAGGACAACCCCCTGACCGTTTCATACATAGTTAAAAGCCATGCTGGTGTAAACCAGTCTCTAAACAAACAAACAAGCCAACAAGGTCTCCCAACCTTGCTCCCCCCGCGCTATGTCAACCAGATGCTTACACTATAGCTTTGTCTCAAATGAATTGCTGTAAAAGATCTGCAGTGAAGTCCTGTTAAAGGTACGGTGATATATATATATATATGTTTATATATGTGTGTATATATATACACACACACACACAGTTAGGCAGAGAAGTAACATATTGGCAAGGTAGCAGCAGAGACTTCATAAACTTATACTTTGCATTACAGATTCTCTCTTGCATTTATTCAAGATTTAAAATAAAAAGAGAACAGCATAAAAGAAAAACAACCTAAAGCCATAAATATAACCAACGTGTGCAAGTAAGTGTGACAAGTAAGCTGGGGGTGGGGAATAATCAAGAATAACCCCATCTCCCACACTATGGAGTGTAATTCAGGGCCTGATCACCGTAATGGGGGAACGCATAAAAAAGAAACATGTAACAGTCTTAAGCAAATAATGAGCAGGTTGCACAGTGCCCTCCTGTTTCCAACAGCAAAAAAAAAGAGTCAGCTTAACAGGCTATGGATGCTAATGAGACAGTGTTATGCGCTAGCTAAAACTTCCAAGGCAGCTGGAAAGATTGTCAGAAACAAAATATTGATAAAAAAACCCCAAACAACCAACAACCTCTCACCCCCCTCCCCCACTGCCTTTATTATACAAAGTTGTGCTTTAGAATTAGTATTTTCCCCTTAAATCTTGTCTAATAAGTGACACGACATGGGTTCTGCAAGAGTGAAACTGAAAATTTACAGTATCTGTAATCAAAGAAGAGTCTGTGGGGGCCAGTGAGACAAGGGGTAGGTAGAAAATGATTCCCTACTTGTGGGGAGGACGCCTGCACATCCCATGTAACTTCTATTCCACAGTCACTCAGAACCCTCGGAGGGACCAACAGGCTGTGCCCAGCACCACATCATCACAGACAGCCCCTGTCTGACCATTCCTGAGAAGGCGGCAATGCTGGATTACTTTGCTAATTCACCTGAAAGTATTCCTACCTCATTTACCTGCAGGTGCATTCAGCAGTTTGCTGAAGAGTATGAAAGTGTTCTGAAGTCCATTATATGAATAATCTCGTAAGGGTGAGCCTTCGATGTCTCTCCCTACACAAAACCTTTACGTAGTAATCAAAGCAGAAATTTCTGCCCACCACACTTGGTCCCCACAGGAGACTGAATTACCAGAGAATCTGAGCTACCTTCTGTTTCCTAGGAATGGTGTCATCTCTCCCCCAAAAGAAATATGATATTTGGAACCTCAGTCGCCATTACTGATGCAATGCCTGTCTTGTGAATAATGAAGGAGACTTCCTACCCCAAATCAACTTCTAACCAGGAAAAAAGAAGACATATTTTGGAATTTAAAATGCATTCCTTTTTTAAATACAGTTTTGTTCTCATTCAAAAAGTGTTGATTGTTCTTAGTTTCTTGACAGCAGGGTAACACACTCTTGTTACCTCATCTGCTTTATGCACAATTCCGTATGTTGACAGCCCAAACATTTAAGTCAGTAAAAAAAATTGCTAATTGTTCTTCAATGAAAATACCTACATAATTAACTTGAAAGAACAGATACTACGTTTTGTTCAAATACCTAACGAAGCCATGGTATCTGTACCTTTAGTTCACCTTAGTAAACAACACACAATATATACAAATAAGAACACAGTGTCTCTATACAGACCACAGGTATTTAAATTAACAGCATTTTACAACCTACTGGTAAGCGCTGCAGAATCGCCCCGCTGAAGATGCAGTACAATAACTTGGTACAAAATCAGCCTGCCCAAGATTCAGTCACGGGTCACTTACAGAAAGACTGCAACTTAAATTACTGGTTGAGCACTAGGTGTATTTTCAAGTATACCTTCCAGCATTTACTCTATTAATGTGCAATCCTAGAGCTGCACACTACAAAAAAAGAAGTTACTAATTTTCCTTTTAAAAAAGCTATACTACTTTCCCAGGAGTAGCAAGCAGTGTGCTGTAGACAACTAGTAAGTTACTGCACGCTGTCACTACTGACCTCCAGAAACCCTGCTCTGTAACAGAATACCGATACACCACCCACTGCTTTGCCGGGGAAACTCGGCCAAGTTGTTTTTGTGTTTCTATATCGTTTCCATAGCAAAGGTCAGTGCATGCGTAAGTTAAACTAAAGCTGGAAGGCTAAAGACTGAAGGTCACTACAGGATAAGCCAGAAGGGCTTCACGCCAAAGCAGTTCCAGCCGTATTACTATACCGCATACAGTAAACCCATGCATGCATGTCAATACTTAGTTTACAATTTTTACCAAGTAACTACAAAGACTGTAAATTAATGAGAGAATTTTTTTCATCATCAAGCAGATGTATTTTAGATTACAAAAACATTCATACATTCTTAATGTACATATGGAAAATCCTTAAAAAAACATGCAACGCTAGAGACTACATAGATTAATTCGATCACTGAAGACAGCAACATTTAAATGGAATTTTGTGGCAGTGGCGAGAACCTTTCCCTTGCTGAAGAAAGCAAACAGGTCACATGAAATAAGAGGCATCAACCTGGAGAAAAGAAGTTAGCATTTCTTGAGATTAAATGCAGATTATATTGGGGCCATATCTGGCTCACATGTCATCAATTCCACGCTCCGATCTAAAGGAAAGCTTGCAAGACTCCACAAGCTTATGAGAAGACTTTGTTTAGTCTCCAGAAGTTTTACCCCCTCTCCCTGCCTTTTTTTTAAATTAGGAAGGTTCTGTCTATGTTTTCCATTGATTGTTGCAGGCCAAGCATTACCAGTCTCTTCAAATGTAAACATTATTCATCCACAAGATGTGATTTCTTAAGACCTGTAACAAGACTTGAGAAAAATATCCAACAGAAAATACACGCTTCACAGTAAACAGGTACTTTTATCAGTATACTTTGAAACAGTGTATTTTTCTGAACCAAAACTCCCTTTGTTTATTTACAAGAGCCCCAATACCTAACAGAGTCACTGAATCCAGAAGCGATGCCAGTGTTTCACATGCCTACTCTTTCAGACTGAAAACTAAAGAAAAAAGATGGAGCTAAAACTTGGGGGGAGGTGGGCGGTATGTGTGAAAAATCATTTCATTAGCTAAGTTTTATGCTCAGCAATCACGCAATACTACAATACTAACGACATTCAGACAGTGCCAAACCCCATTTGATTGTATTTTTAAAGCAATTTTCCCTGCAAAACTTTCCAGCATTTATTAGGAAATTGCCACATCTAACCAAATTTTCACTGGGGATTAATACTCATGTTTTATTTTTTGTGTGCCTTTGCCTGCTAATTGGAGATGATGAAGATTCTATCAACACTTTAGTGCTCCTTCACCTTTGCACAATTAATTCACTGCTTATGGCATTACTGGATTGGTAAAGTAGGCTGATTAGAAAGAAAGCTTTTACATACAAATAGGCCTCTCTAAAAATAGGGCATAGTCGTGAAATACAAGACATGACAGTGGAAAAATGTGGGACTGAGTGAATGAAATACTCTATTAACAACTCTGGCTTCACCAAACGTACCATATACAAATCCTCAGTTCAAACATAAGGAACAAAGGAAAGCAAGGAAGGAAATACACAGCTGTGTAAAGAACCATAAGCACTTACTAAGCATTTACTTCAGATGGAGATTTCATAGGCTTTTCAATACCTTCATATGAAAAGCCTGTTATAACTAGTTATTTCCTCCTTGAAATCACAGCAGCTGGATGCATTTCAGTGACTTCTGTATTCATCAGAAACCCCCTCCAAAGTTAAGGTTGTAAGGTAAGGGGGGCAAAAGAGGAGAATGAAGGTCCCATTATATGGAAGTGAAAGGAAAGATAAAGCTGTTTTCTTGAATTAGGTATTTTTACTTTTACTTTGGAAGACTGTATCAGTAAAGACATGGTATAATTCACCGTGAAACATAAACAATCCTACAGGAAAAGAACTTTCACTGATTAAATTTTAGTCCACTTGTAGAGTAAAATAATATTTTTTTTTTATTTCATTTAAAGAAAAAAAGCAAACCACGCCTTTGAAAGGTTTTGCCCTCTGACACAACAGAGATGTGACTCCCAAGCTTGGAATCTTTTGGACAACAATATCAAAGAGGCACCGGTGCATGGCTCTGAAGAACCTATCTTTTTTCTTCATACATTTCTCCACAAGAATTTAACTTTTGAGTGCTGTGCAGCTACTGTCCTACAGAACTGTGAAGACCGCTGGTTTAAAAGCTGACAGGCTACTCTGCCAACTGAACAGCACACCTATTAACAGCGACCTGTGAATAAAAGCGAGGGATGACAACGATCCAAAGGCATGAACATGAACATAATTTGAAACAAAAGACACACAAACACAAGGACTAAACACCAGTGGTACAACTGATCATGAATTTATCAACAGTTGCACTTTGAAAAGCCTGAAACAAACCATACATATGAAAACAAGACATTAGAGTTCAGGGAAGTTACTGACAGTCAGACTGACCACAGTCATCCCCTGTAGCCTTGCAGAGGTGAATGAGTGCTGACCTATAATCTTCAATGGACTGTTTAAAAGAAACTGAAGAAATTCATGGAAGAAAACTCCACTCCGATCTATTAGGCAATACCCCAACCACTGTCTCAGAAAGTCTTAACAGCACACAGGAATTTTTTGTATTATTTCATTCTGATTCTGCAATGGTTATAATGCTACAAAAAGCTAACTGTCTGATTTTAAAATTAAATATTTTAAACCAAAACAACATCTACTTCCCCTTCCTGAACTGCAGTTCTATTTTCTATCACTTGATTATTTGGTGTACCTTTCCATCAACTGAAAAGGAAAAGGACGCACATCAAAAAAGCATCCTCCTTCCTCTTTTGCTAAATAAACTTATTGAGCAGACTGGCTTGAAGACTTTAAAATAGTACAGACCTTTGCAATTCTGAAAAAAATAGTGAGACATAAAAGGAACAAACTTTAATAAACTACTAGATAGTGCTACAAGTCCAATTTTAAAAACATTTTAAAGGTCATCACAAAGACAACCAGGTCTTGCAAAGTACTAAGGCAAACAAGCAATTGCAAGTATCAGTGCATTATTGGTCATGATAATTCATGTTTCACACCGTACAGAATATCCTTCAAGGTTAAAAAACTTAGATACCTATTTCTGAAGTCTCATACTTTTACACACTCACTCACTGCTTGCAGACAGGATTGAAAATGTTTTAAATACTAATTTCAGGCATATTTTGAAGAGTGTTTTAGCTGAGAGTCCTGTCTCGCTCTAAGCTACATAAAAAAGAAGATTGAAAAATTCATAGCTAAAATAGTGTTAATCTAATAGTACAACTTCACACAGTGCAGGACTGCCAGTCACATCTAACTAGCCATCATAATACGCTATCCATTTGCAGTTCTTGAAAAAAATGTTCTGTTCCTGAAATACCAACTCCCAGTGCCAAAATATGCTATGGACAGTTTTAGGACAAGCATTTCCAGGACAGAAATAGGTTATTCCCACATAATCTACAGAAAAAAACACCCATAAATTGGTTTTACATTGGAAAAAAATTACTATTTTTCCACATTTTAGTAAACATATGATACAAAAAGCAGATGACTGTGTAGTCCAGCATGTCATTTTTAATGTTTTTCACATTAATTACTGTATTTTCTAGATTGACTATTCAACCAGACAGTAGACGCATGAATATGGCTTTTAGTATCTGTTTTGGGGATTCTGGAGCAGAAGATGCCTAAATAGTCATCAAACCGTCCTTGAAGGATATGTATTTTTAGAAACTCATCGAAAGGTCAATGTTTTTCCCAATACAGCTCACTACATGGTTCACACAGGCTGAGGCTTACCTTCTGCCTTCTACATTTACTTGCGGGTTGTCACCAAACAACAGAGGGCAATGAGAGCTGGGATACGGCCTACCTTCTGGTGATGTACAAAATAAGGAAGAATTCAAGACAAAAATAAAAATTGAAGAGCAGGAGGAATGGGAAGGGTCATGAAACACAGAAAAAGCGTGCTGTTTATTGGGCTTAGAGGATGGGGAAAATTCTGATATTACACCTGTTATTCAAGCAGTTACATGAATTGCCCACACAGAACACCTGGGCTGAGGGGTGACCTAATTAAGGTGTACAAATACTTAAAGGGTGGGTGTCAGGAGGAGGGGGCCAGGCTCTTTTCAATGGTGCCCGGCAACAGGACAAGAGGTAATGGGCACAAACTTGAGTGTAGGAAGTTCCATCTCAACATGAGGAGGAACTTCTTTACTTTGAGGGTGGCAGAGCACTGGAACAAGCGGCCCAGAGAGGTGGTGGAGTCTCCATCTCTGGAGACATTCCAAACCCGCCTGGACGCGTTCCTGTGTAACCTGCTCTAGGTGGCCCTGCTCTGGCAGGGGGGTTGGACTAGATGATCTCCAGAGGTCCCTTCCAACCCTATGAT
Organism: Dromas ardeola; assembly: GCA_013398915.1. Classification (NCBI taxonomy): domain Eukaryota; kingdom Metazoa; phylum Chordata; class Aves; order Charadriiformes; family Dromadidae; genus Dromas; species Dromas ardeola. Next base: position 190,395 of record VYZM01009097.1, read on the forward strand.
TCTATGATTCTGTGAAAAGGTGACAGCCACAGAACAAGAGGCCAGGAAACATACGCTCGTTTAGACAATCCTTCGCTAGTTTATCTTTATAATATGTCATCTCTGACATTGCTCAGTTAGTTCCTCTCTTGTAGGTTATAGTTTCTTACACCTGAACTCAGGCAGAGTTTGACAGGCTTTTTGAGAACACATTCCTGTTTCAGAATTTTCAAAATAGTTCAAAATTAGATTGCTTTAGCTCAATTAGTTTACTCTTTCTTCCATTACAGCTCTTCATCATGACTTTGAGCTCTGCAATCACTTCAAACAGAGCTGACATTCAGTCCCTCTTTCACAGGTCTCCACTAAACCTCACACAGGAGGTTACTGTTTGCTTGACTGGAACTGTATAACCATTTAGATAAACTATTTTTTATTTAACATTTCTTTCATTTTTGATCTCACACCTTTCTTCAGCTGTAATATTGCTGAGTTGTCCATATGGGTTATACGATGCTTCCTCTGTTACCTCAGAATCAACTACAGTAAGAATTGTGCTTATGGCACAATTGATGAATGATTCTATCCTTAAACCCTTCGTAGTATGGCAAAAAGACGCTTCTGGTACAGGCAATATCTTAATAGCTACCACTGCCCCAAATCTGTCTTGCATGCATGCAGCACAAGTGGATTCTATACAGTGTCTGTTGCAGATAAATCATCAATTTTAGAATACATTACCCTTATGATAGTTCACATCTAGAACTGATTCCCACTGTGGTAAATGGCCACAGAACAGATACTCCTTTTTCATATAGAATGGTGCTAACAAGCATCTGTTAGCTCAACTGTTGAGCTACATCACATTGTACGGTTATCAAGAAGAGTATTGTGTGGATCACCTTCTTCAACAGTAACAGGACAAAAGATAAAAAGAAAATACTTCTTGTTGTGCACAACACAGCTTATGGAATTTACTACCAAAAGATATCATGAAATGTAAACTACTTAAGAAAACTCAAAAAACTGCAGAAGTCGACATGAACAGCAGGAACAGAATATACAAAACAAGTTTGTTTTAAAAAGAAAAAAGTCATTTTAGATCAGAAAGCTAAAATACAAGAGTAAAAAAAAACCAAACCAACAACCTTTCCCTGAGAGAGCCTGTGTGCCCACCTGCTCTGAAATGTTTATGCGTTTTTCATTGTAAGCATTATCCAAGTGAAGTCTCATGAAGAACTCCAACCATTTTAGATAACAGTAAAATCTCATTCTAGCAAATTTTAAGTGTAAACGTTATTTTATGCTGTATAATTTGGCCTACGGGAAGGATAGGAAATTCAAGCAATGATGATCATTCATTTAGAGTCAAATGAAATATGGCAGCTCTTTGTTTAAAAGGCTTCATAGAAGGGTACGGTAAGTACTCTAACCTATTCAATTAGAAAGGTAAAGGCAGACAATGCTCAGAGACTTTCTATGTCTCCTGACAATGCAACACAAAATTTCTACATAATTTGAATGACAAAAGTTCACCCTGCCATCTTTCTCCTTGTTAACATTCTGCCAATTTATTTGTTCCTTCCCTGTGAACACTGTCAGCATTGTCTTGTGGATTCTCTACTAAGGTAAAAGAAACTCTTCCAGATGACACGGATTAGCTGGAACATATTCCCAAAAAAGCAGAGATTAAAATGACAGTTATCTGCTATTTAGAACATATTTGCCTCAAAAAAGCTGAAAACAAGAGAATTTCATTACAGAATTCGCTTCCTTAAAGTCAATAGACTTACAAAGCAAAGCGTGATGCTCCACTCATTTAATTTCCTCACATTTGGAAATAAGCTGATTAAACGTACTCACAACAGCTGATGCCAAATTTGTCAGAAGCTTAGTCTCCTAGCAACAGGTACGGTACAGTATTAGTAATAGATTAGTGACATGCACTAATAGATTAATGGCTTGAAGCTATGTACTATCTTAAAATCTGTATTTTAAATAATACATCAAATGCACATGCAGAACTACAGGGGTTTCACAGATCGGAAATTAAATACTGTAGCTTTCTATAAAATAATGTTCAAGAGCAAAACAAACTGTGTAGCAAGCAAGAGCACACAGGCCTTCCGACACCCAGGCATGTGGCACCTGGACTTGATGATTGGTTTAGGTCCCTTCCAACAGAAATATTCTATTCTGTATTATTCTAGTCACCAACGTCCCTTCTCATCTCTGACAGTGGTTAACATACAGTTATTTCACACAAGAAAATGCTGAGCACTTTATTGCAGTGATCACATACACGGAAGTGACTGTTGTAAAGCTAAAAGCACCAAAAAGAGAAGTTACGTCAGAAACAAATAGTAATGCATTTCATGAACTGAATTTGTGTAATAAGCTTCCAGAAGTGCTGGAAAAGATTTCACTTTTGTATTTAAATAAAGTAATTTTCATCTACTCACAGCTATTTAGTATTTATCTTCTGCCAAACTTGGCCCTTAGCATACTGATTTTCCCAGCAGTGAGTAAAAAGTTAATATAAATCAATGTTTTGTTTCATAACAACTTCCTCTCTCCAATCAAGCACAACAATTAATTTCTAATCCAGCTGGAGGAGAGCAAATTGCAAAATAGAATATTGATTTGCATTTGTATTCATTTTGATTTAGAGAGGCATAGTACAATCCATGTGTTTAAACACGAGACTGTCAGACACATAAACACTATCTCAATTTTTAAAACGGCATTCTTGTCATCACAAGGTATTTCACAATTCTAATGCAAGCAAATGGCTTTTAAAATCGTTGGTGTAAAACACAGATTACAGATCTGTTTTTTCTAACTTGCATCTAGTACTACAGTTTAGAAGCCTCTAGTTCTGTAAGCAAAAGTAAACCTACATATATTTGTCAAATCTTATAAACATCAGCAAAACAAGTTCCCTTAATGCAAATATTAGTGCAAGACAAGCACCCAGGGGAAAAAAAAAGAGAAAAAAAAAAAAAAAGGCTGAAGGCAGTTTGCAAAAGCTCAGCAGAGACTTATTGTATCAGCTAAAATCTCCCAAGTTTCTGTCGTCATTAATGATGGGTTTAATTCCAGTGCCAGCACCTTGGCACGTGAAAGTTCTGTCTACTTGTTCCCCACTGACTAAAGCAACACAAAGCTCCACATGAACAATTGTGCCCAGCCGACTTTCAGCTTCCAGGCATCCTCAATTTTCTCTAGTTTGCAGCACAGACTTCCCTGATAAGCACTTGGCCCTGGCCTCTACCGTGGAAAGAAATCTAGTAGGTCTGACAATAGGAGAAGGTTGGAGCTGTTTAGGCCATGGTGTTGTGATGAACAGGAAAAAGTTTGGGAACAGGAAAGTTGGATGAAGAGCTCAGATTAAGAATGGAAATGGAAGGATAAGGAAAGACATTCAAGAAAGAAGATGGGATGCAGATAGCCAGCCCCTTTATGGAGGGAGAGAAGGGAAAGATACAAACTCTTAAGAGGAAGAAAGGAGGTATGAAAAAGTTCAAGGTAAGCCATTAGAAAAGAAATGGAGTTGGATAAATAGCCCAAAGAATATGACTAGGAGTCAGACTGAGAGAAGAAATTCATCAGATGAAGAGCTTGGAGGGAGGAGATTGCTTAGGCAAGAAAAAATGAGCCGACAGTCCAAGACATTTAAGTTCTGCTGGTACATCTTTATTTATATAGGTATAACATTAGAGCTGTTCCAAAACTGATGCAATTACAAAGCATGACGGAATTTACTTGCCAGAGAGGAGGAATAAACTGTAAGGAGAAAAAGCGGTAACATGTTTATACTACAGGAGTAAGAGAATGCGGACTGATTATGCCAATCCTATTAGCACTTTGCATCTGGTCTGAAGTTGTAATGAGTTACGTCCAACTACTGGAATAGGATAAATATATCAAACACATTTTTAACGTATAGGCTGCTATAGTGAAAGACTAAGGACTGAAACCCTGACTGCTATTTTGCTGGAAAAGAACAGGAAATATCCGGCATTTGGAGGAAAAGACAAACCCTGCTGTAACCTTAATGTAATCAGATTATTATTTTTTTTCCTATTTGTCTCAGAAAAATTTTTAAACTGTTGTCTGATTTGACTTATAAACGAACAGTTCAATTTTATCCTAACCTGGCTTGGGATTCAGATAAAGACCATTAAGCAAGATTGAGGCAAATAAGTAAAGAGACATTGCTTCCACCCAAGGATGGGGCAAACTGATAAATCAAAGCATCTTAAGTACCACAGTTCCTTGGCACAATCTTCCCCATGTCCCGCGCGTGAGAGGGTGGGTTCCCTTTCAAGCTGCGTGAGCCAGCTGGCACCGTAGATACTAAAGGAGACATCAGTGACTACCCCTAACTAACCCAGAAGTCTTCCCTGCACAAGGTAGGATATTTGTGTCCACACCTGTACTCTGTGAGTCAGAGGAGCACACCACAGCTTGGGCACACAGCTATACCCACAGTACCAAACCCACACATCTTTCCCTCCAAAGAAAATATGATGGTACAGCTTCCTTACGAAAGGCCTTATTTATGAGGACCTTACATCTAATACTGATCTCAACAATAACTGGATGGTGTTTGCAAAGTATTTAAATAATATGCTTTAGATGCCATTAGCATTTGGAATATTTAAGATTAGCTAAAGAACCCAGCAAAAGCAACTATTAATGGCAGGTACCAGTTATCAAAACCAGTCAGTAGATCACCACCCTCTGTTAGCCAGATAAGCTATTGGATAGCACTATTGTCCGCACTACTGAATTTTCTTGGAACTGATCAAAACTGTTCTAAGAGACAATAAACCTTGCATGATTCTGTTACGACAATGGAAATGATGTCAAAAAAAGAAAGCAAGAAACAAGTCATATTTGCCTTTACAGATAATCAGTCCAAATCTAATGAAACTAGGTGATGCCTTACTTTTTAAGGAGATAGCTACCATTAAACTGTTAGTAATAATCTTTGGTTCATGCTGAGAAAGAGAAAAGCCAAGCTTAATTTACTCCCAACACATAAATGAAAGTTAACAGAATTTATGGGTACCATTTCACAGAAATAACCTAATAAAAACACAACCAAGAGGCATTTATAGTGTTCAGAAGCTGTCTCAACACCAAAAGAAAGATGATTTCTGCTTCAAACAAAGTTATATCATATTTCAGTATAGCTCCAACTGATCCATTATCGTGACTTTTCATACCTGCCCCCATGCACGCTTCTTCCTCCTTCAAGTTCATGTTGAATACATTAAGTAATACACTATTGCACTGTGAATCCATTCACAAGCATAAAGCTGCATACAGGGTAAAACTGTGACATGCACTGTAACTGTAGCAAACTGTAAATTTTTAAACATCTAAAACTAACTTATGTATTGAACAAGTTCTATTTAAGGGAGAAAAATCTTACCCAGGAAGGACTGTAAGCTTCACACAAGGTAACAATTCACAGCATTGTAAATACCAATAATTGTAGGTAAAAAATTATCTTCTATTCAAGAAAGCCAGACTTCCTACCTTCACTACAGGGTGTCCTCCAGTAGATGCTTTTACTGCTCCTCTGCTTCCCTCTGTTTCATAGTGAGCTCTGTGATGAGTTTTAGGCTGGACTTCTATTTTCAGTTCACACTGCCCGTAATGACTTGGTAACGGCCAGTCAAGAGGTGGCAATGAAGATGTGCTGCAATCAAGACAAGCACACTACGGTTACACGAACTATGCCATTTGGCCACAGTACAAGGTAACTTCACTGTTAAATACAGACAACGATGTCACCTTCCTAACAAATGACGACCAAATATGAATAGCTATTAGACTAAAAATGTTACTTGAAAATTCCAAAGTTTTGCTAGTGCATCAAAATCTTCAATTAAGTATTTCTTTTGGCATTGGTAGAGTGGAACTTCTTCCTTCCAATACCTGGTTAAAAGAAAGGTACCGTATGTCCCCCCTGCCCCACATATACCAGTGCTATAAAGCCTTTATATTAATTTTGATCCTCAAGTTCAAATGTCATTTGGAGGGAACGGTCTAAGTTCCACCTGTAAATCATTAACTCTCTGCGTTACTATCTTCCAGCTTGCTGGTTTTGTTTTTCTAAGCTTGGTAAGCGCAGCACTTTGTTAACTATCATTAAAATGAAGACCATACGATGATCCAAAATTTTAAAGCTAGTAGTCCTATCTAAGCATAAAGATTTACTGCAACAGACAACAAAGACACCTAAAGTACATGCTTGGCTTATCCACAGATTATATATACCCTTATGCACAGTAGCAAAGTCACTCCAGAGAAGGAGGAGAACAAAATGCAGTAACAGAAGTAATACAGAAGAACCTCAAAGGGAAATAAGCCACATAATATCACCGATGTTTTCATACCTTCCCTTTTACCTGCATAGATTTATAAACTTACGATTCTAATACGATGAACAGTCAGATTCAAGTCAGTAATTACCTGGTAGAGCAAACTACTTTTTGAACATTTAAAAGTGAACATTTATAGCATTGTGTACCAAACAAGAACAATTACAAGAAAAATAAGCTTCCGTTAAAATAGTTTTGTACCACCTTACTCTGACCAACAGGGAAAGCAAATTAGGTTTTAAAGAGATGGACAAATATCGGTTTGTATCATCATCTGAGAAAGCTCAATTCCATTTCTTTTCACTTTATAGGAAGTCAGGAAAAACCCCACCACCAATCCATGCAAATTTCCACAAACTTGAATAGCTACAGGTCCAAGAAAAATAAATTATACCTTCTGGAGAATTTAGCAAAGACCTATAAAACACATCCACAGTTGAGAAAGAAGATAATCTCCGGACTGAACTAAATAGAAAAGAAAGCTCTGTCTTCAGCAAGTATCTGGATGGACTTGGGCTCAGTCTGCAGGACCATACATCTACCTTTTACAAAAATGACTGTCACTAAGCATGGAAACGAGGGAGAAGAAACGGCAGTACTTGCTGGCCGCCTCCTACAGGAGAACAACCTATAAGCCTGTTTACCTGCTGCTTCATGGAGTACCTCTATGGGCACTTCAAAAGAGCGCTAGTGTTATAATGCAAGTTTTATCTCCTGAAACACATTTCCGAGAGCAACGGGAGGATCGAGAGTATTTCCCTTTCTTCTTACTGAAAGGAAGAAAAGTGAACCATAAATCATCTCCACAAGCATTCAGTGTACAGCAAAGACTCTTCTTCCCCCAGTAAGGAGGTCTGATGACCGGTCCTTCCACAGCGATCGTATTTACTGGGCAGGAGAGGACTGGTAATGTCAGCAATAAAAGAGGAAACTGTCAGGAATGCAGTATAAGCCCAATCCTTCCAGATACTTACCACAGGCCAAGGCGTACTGCCTAAATGCTACTACTGGCTATCAACTAGACCTTGCCATTCACTTTTATAGCTACTGAAGGAGAAGAGGACTGAAGTCTTCAGTCTGAAAAAGGAAAGAAAACGTCAGGATTAGAAGATACTAAAAAGAGTTTAAAAAGAAATGTAGCATGCGAGAAATTTTTCTTCAGTGCTTCTGGAAACCTCTTCCCCCCCCATACAACTAAATGTTCTATGTCAAAATTGTCGGTATACACAGTGAACAGATAGGGGCCTTAAGAGAACTTGGTATAACGCGCGCACCACAGACTATATACCAATTACCGGGAGGCATTACTGAAAGCTTAATAATAAACTCAGTCAAGAAAAAAAGTATTTGTTGCTTGTGACCACTCTCCGTACAGGCTCTTAGTCAGGTTTACTCCTTTTGCAATTAACTAATAAAAACGTGGCACAAGGTGTATCAGTCTCCCATTATCTCCTGAAAAAATATTTGAAATACTAGAACAAACACAGAGACAGGAAAATAACCAAGTCTTAAGATTTTGTCATTCTTTGAAAACAAATAGAAAATATCAGCATGAAAGAGCAAGCAAGCACACAACGCACGTGCAGATGCCTAAAACATAAAAAAAATTTGGAAGAACACAGTTCTCCAAATAAATTACATAGCCTCTGAGGCTGAGCTGCATCAAACCAATGTTTTCTAGATGTAGCAGGCTAGAAAGTTACAGCTGCATCCCTTTGGAGTTTGATGTTGGATACCCAAACTGTTGTTTTGCTCTGAATATTTTTCTTGCTTCCTCCCATCACCCTCAACTTCTCAGCAGTAGTGTAATCTTAAAGTTTTAGGGTACACTCTCATGCACCTTTCTGCCCTGTGAGGCAGAATATGTACATCAATATGTAATTTCTGCTTCCACATCACCCTTTCCCTTTTTTTGAGACAAATGCTGTAGAGATACAAATTGAACTGGATCAGTGATCTAACTTTTATTTCATTTTGAAAGGTAAATATTTGAATCCTATTAATTTATCAGACCCCAGTTGACTATACAGCTTCTTCAAACAGAACTAGTGGGAGGGAGGCAGAGTGGGAACTTCCTAGCCAGCACTGTCACCTTCTGAGTCACATGAATCCATAAGCTTGGGCACTAAACAAATAAGAAAAAAATATCAGAATACAGTCTACAAACTCTCGGGGTTTTTTTATTGTTTTGTTTGGTTTTTTTTTTATTTTTTTATTTTTTTTTAATTTTTTATACTAGGTAGGAATCATATCAAATGAGAAGAATCATGTCAGCATTTGTGGGGCAGAAGGTAACAAGTCTGCATATATTTTGAACACTTTTCAATACGAAGCAACACTATTTTTGTACCAGATGCAGGATATGGGAAAGTAAGTCTGAAGCTCCTAGCTTTATTGCATTTAACCATTGAATCATTTAGGTTGGAAAAGACCTTTAAAATCATCGAGTTCAACCGCTTACCTAACACTGCCAAGTCCACCACTAAACAATGTCCCTCAGCACCACGTTTACCCATCTTTTAAATACCTCCAGGGATGGTGACTCAACCACTGCCCTGGGCAGCCTGTTCCAATGCTTGACAACCTCTTCGGTGAAGAAATTTTTCCTAGTATTCAGTCTAAACCTCCCCTGGCACAACTTGAGGCCGTTTCCTCTTGTCCTATCGCTTGTCACTTGGGAGAAGAGACTGACCCCCACCTCGCTACCCCCTCCTTTCAGACAGTTGTAGAGAACAAGAAGGTCTCCCCTCAGCCTCCTTTTCTCCAGGCTGAACACCCCCAGCTCCCTCAGCTCCTCCTCAGAAGACTTGTGCTCCAGAGCCCCCACCAGCTTCGTTGCCCTTCTCTGGACACGTTCCAGCCCCTCAATGTCTTTCTTGTAGTGAGAGGCCCAAAACTGGACACAGCACTTGAGCTGAGGCCTCACCAGTGATGAGTACAGGGGAATGATCACTGCGCTAGTCCTGCTGGCCACACTATTTTTGCTACAGGCCAGGATGCTGTTAGCCTTCTTAGCCACCTGAGCACACTGCTGGCTCATATTCAGCCGGCAGTCAACCAACACCCCCAGGTCCTTTTCCGTTGGGCAGCTCTCCAGCCACTCTTCTCCAAGTCTGTAGCACTGCATGGGGTTGTCCCATGTTGCTGAACCTCATAAAAGCCTTGGCCGATATTGTTCAGTCTACACTCTTAGGTGAGGATCAGCAGTACAACTGCTAGACTTTTAAGTCACCACAGTTATTTTATCAGTTGTAAACCGTGCATTGAACTCCAAGGGTCTCTGATAGTTCAGAACTTACGTAAGTTAAAAATTTAGTGCTGCATTACTCTTAAAATACCTGGATCATGTTTAAGAATAAGAAGCTCAGCTGCTTCAGAAATGAGCAAAAATTTGGTGTTACAAGAAGATGTCTGTCTCCCCCAGCTTACATACAGCACAACAACATTTGGATTATTGATAATTCACATTCACATCTAAACTCACGTTCAGAACACAGAATCCAGATCAGCTGATGATTGTGGGGCTTTTTCAAGTCACTTTAGATCAAAAACCTAAAATAAATAATTACTAAAGGCCCTCACTTTTCAGACTTGATGGGGGAGGAACACATTTGTAGACACTTCCACATATTTCATTACAAAATTCTACCTGGTCCATCACCAAATTACTGTTACAATAGCATGTGACTTAGTCTTTTACAGAAGTTTCTCTATTTTTTTGCTTTCTTTAAATGAGTTAAAACCTTATTAACAATACAGTAACCTACTAGTAAAGCACCAAATCATATGTCAGGAAACAGAAATAACGAGTGACAGTCATTTTAAAACTTCCATTAAATCAAATTTTAGCATGGTGTTGAAACAGCACCAATCCGTAAGCCTTCTTCGAGTAATACCAAGAGAGTTTTATAATCTGATTAACGCAAGCCTCCAAAAGCTCATACTCCTATCACATCAAGATTAAAGGCTTCAGAGAACAGCAGCTATTAAAGGAAACTCAGAAGTAAAGAAGGAACCCTTCAGTACCATCCTCAGCAGAAGCCACTGCATTGAAAATTATCACTTCAGTGAATTTAACAGATACCTTCTTCCTCTATAACCATTATCTCTAAAACTGAACTGATTCAGGCTGCACAAGCTGATAAGGAAACAGTGTTCAGCATAAGGACAGCCAAACGTGTCCATATGGACTTCAGCATTCAGAGCTTTAGAAGTCAGGGCCCAGCTCACGGGCTGACTATGTCTCTCTCGCACAGGATGAAACAAACCCCAGAAACAAGACTGCTTGTTTGCATTTGACTGTGGCCCCACAGCAGTACACGTGGGACAGAAAGAAGAACAAAGCCTATGAGAGCCACTAAAAATAATCCAGTTACAAACTTAAAACAGTTACCTTTCATCTGTCCAATGCATTACCTTCCCAGGTAATGCATTGGACAAATGGCTGAGGCTCTGTGCAGACAAAATGCCTACACTGCTACCTCAGCTGAAGCACATGTGCAATTAGCTCAGCTGTAGTCTAATGCTCTCCTGGACTCCTTGCTTAGAAAGTTCTTGAACACAGTTGGAACTGATATAAGAACTCATTTTAGCCACTCTGTATGAACATGTTCCTGCCTCTTTGAAGTCACTAGTTCTAGTAATAACCTTTTGAAGATACCCACTAGGATCTCAAACTGCTTGTGAAAATTCTTATTTCCTTGGTTAGTTGAAAATCACGGATCTCCTAGAGTGATTCTTTTATTATTTCTTAGTTGCAGCAAAAATAACATTTTCCATTTGCAGCTCCTCCCAACACATCAAAATCTGTCACTGTGGGAAAAAGCTCACTGACCATACAATGGACATTCCACATCTTTTCCTCATCCCAAGTTTTTGCAGAGATTAACCAACAGCGTACCCTGTGACAAGTCGATGTGGCAACACAGCAAACCCCGGAGAATCTCAAATCATAACTATGATCCAGTACTACGGTCCTTTTCCAGAATGCTTCTAGAGCCAAAATACCACTGCAGTTGCTCTTCACTACCTAGAACAGAGCAACATTTTCCCTGGTGGAGTAATTTCGGAGTTAAGAATTTTGGGGCTGTTCCAGTTGCCACAGTGGCTTATCAACAGACTTTTTAAATACTGTTTACATACAAAATATCACTGCTGTACCACTAGCAGACCCACAGTAACTATGCTTTCAGAATATCGATACAGTATACTGCAAGTAAAATTTGTATCATTTCAGAAAAAAAGTATAGAGCTGAACCACTTGTACAGCACAAAGGTTCCATATCAAACACTACCTGAATTTCTCTGGATTCATTAGTGGTGTGTAAACATTACAGCAATAGCCTAGCTTATTAAAAACCTAAGAGGTTCAAAGTTCTCTTGCTTGTCTCACTTAAGTGGATCCTTATCTTCAAAGTCAGCGATTTGCAAATATTTTCACTTTAAAGTTTTGCTAACATAGCATAGCTGGTGTTATTGCTATTTATCAAAATGAGAAGAAAACCACTTAACAGACTTCCACTTACACTGAAAGATTTATTCTTCTTAAAATTAAGACCAAATTCCCAATAGTCATGTTAAAAATCGAACATAATTCTGTTCCTCTCTGCTCCCCAGATTTTCAAGAGAAGAATTCAGACAAGAGAAGCAACTTTTCCAAGTATTCTGCTATCTACTACTGTATTTAAACTCCTTTTTTTCCTGAGAGAGTAGGCAACGTTGTCAGCAATCCTAGTTTCCAGCAGTAATTGCCAGATAATTGCCGGTAAAATACTCTCAAGTTGCCATTAAGTATCCGTCGCTGAAGAGATTCCTGAACTGTAAATACATCTATCAAAGCCACTGGAACAAAGAAACTACTCCATATCCTGTCACTGCTCGGTGCTCTAGGTTAAATTTGTGACACAGGAGTCTGAAGACATCAGTTTATATAATAGTTTTTAAATCAACATGTAAGTCTAAGAATTTCATGAGAGAAGACACAATAAAAGAAACTAGGTTTTATGTCAAGATTTTTGCCCACTAATGAATATTGCCTGGTTATCTACCAGACACAAAGCACCATTTGTTCCCATCAAATACTTCAAGGGTTAAAGAAAGAAAGAACAAAAATGAATGACTCATCAAGTTTACTACCCTACAAAGTGCTTATTTGCTTGAGACACAAATTAGATTCTCAAGATCTACTTTACAGAACCTAAAACTTACTGTTCCACCAACCATTCATGTTAAAAGTCACAAGTTTAAAGCAAAAGAAACCAAAACACCAAACCTAAAAGAAGAAATAACAGAATCCCCACCATTTTCAATTGCATCATCATGGAACAGTCTTCTAACAAAATGCCCCATATTACCAACATCAGTGCTGGCCATGTCTGCGACGGCTGTTAACTCCAGAACACTCCAACCACGGTTCTTAACACCATAAATGTTGATGACTGTAAATTGTACTTATCTTTTGAATTGTACTTTTAGTGATAAGTCCTCACCAAAAGTATTATATTATAGTAATTGCGCAGTAGAGGTTTCTGGGTCATCCCTATACTCTTTTTATTCACCTTGATAAAGTTTAAAAAAAAAAGTACTGTAAAACAGACTTTCCAATTTTTTTTTTTCCACTTTCTGTAAATCTTACAACTGTGAACCTGTTTCAGGGGAGATGAATCAGACACAGAAGAGCTATACACATTGTAACAGAGAACATTAGTTTCTGTAAAATAAGTATACATATCACTTAAAATACTATTTGCTACTCATCTTTCTAATACAGCAGCTTTGTACTCGAGGAGGGTGACTGGAATCTAAACAAGAAAATTTTAATAGAAGGGATCTGTCTTGAAAAGCTTCCCAATATTACACGGTTTCATAAATATATACTAAATACCTACTAAAAAGAAATTTCACAAAGTTTCAAAGACTTAAGTATACACTGAAGATCATTTACATAAGCATACTAACCCCTTTCAGATGGTGCCTTAGTGTGAGTAAGCCGATCAAATTTAGATATCTGAATATGAATCGACTCCAGGAAGAAATACTTTTTCTGGTATTCTTCCAGATCATTTAAAACCAATACTGACATAGGCTCTCTAAATAAGAAATTGAACTTGAAGCATCTATGTTTCCTTTCCAGCAGCCAATACAGTATATGGGAAAGGAGTGAAAGAAAAAGAAAATCCAATTAATAAAAGAATCCAAAATAACTTCATGCAAAAGCCTAGAAATAGGTCTTTTAAAGAGATTCAGTGAAAAAAAGAAGTTAAACTTGGTAAAACTCAAGCTCTAACAGTAGATGTGCAAGACAAAGTCATAAAACCAGCATCTTCACGAACTGTCGGAGTAACAAGCAGATAGGGAGGTCAGATCTACTATCACTACGTTAAAATCCCCAAAAGAAAGCAATTTTCCAAATGGAGGGGAGGGAAACATGAGACACACAGATAAAGCAATTTCTTATCCATCATCGTGGGGGAACCTAGGGGTTGGAAGAAAAGAGGCGTCTTAAATAACAGTAACAAGAGGAACACTGCAATAAATAAAATTATCAAATAACTTAATTGCTGAATATTCTGTAAAAGAACCAATTTAATCTTCCATCAAAACAGTGCTCATCTGCCAAGGTACTTGCTTAATAACATCATCGACAGACACCTTCACTATTTCTAGATAACAGAAGACACTACCTAGTTCCTTTTTACTTGTTTGAAAGGAATTGTTGCACTGGTTCTGTCTGTGTTTGTCACTTGTCTAGATTTATCTTTGACAAGGAAGCAGAAATGTGACTCAGGGCACATAACATGCATACATTTTTCATATGCTACACACTGACAGATTATGGGTTTTGTGACCAAATAACATGCTGTCATCTAACAAAGTTGTTTGTATGGCATCTGAAATATGAATAAAATGCTCAAAAGCATGTTTTAAAATTTTGTTAAGTACTACACGCTTACTGAACATAGAAGAAAGAAGGAAAACATGGTCAGGACTTTATAAATGAGATTACAGATTTACAGAGCTTAAGATAGCATTCAGAGAAGAAGGTGCTATCTGCACATTTCACACTGTGTCACATGTGAAGCAAGTTATCCCTGCTTCTACCAGGGGTCATTTATTGCAGCTGAGTGTGTGCACTGGTCAGAGGCACTTCATATGCTTGGAATCAACAGTCCAGTTTACTTCATGCACTATTTTGTACTTAACAATACAATCAAGACATTTAAAAAGCGTATTAATTGTAATATTGTCCTGGTTTCAGCTGGGACAGAGTTAATTTTCTTTCTAGTGGTTCCTGTGTTTCAGATTTGATATAAAATGAATGTCAATAACACATATTGGTTTAGTTGTTGCCAGATGACGTTCATATTTTTCAAGGACTCTTCCAGCTTCCCATAGAGGCTGAGAAGGAGCCTAGACAGAATGATGGAATGGCCAATGGAACACTCCTTACCATAGACGTCATGCTCAGTATATAAACAGGGTGAGCCGGGGAGCGAGTACTCACAATCGCTGCTCAGGAAGGTGCCACTTCAACGGGTGGTGAGAGTGACTTGTATCATCATTATTATTATTATTATTTTCCTTTTCTGTTATTGGTTCTATTAAACTGTCTTTATTTCAACACACAATGTTTTTTTTCGCCTTTCCCTTTCCCCTGCTTTTCTCCCCCTTCCTAGCTGTTGGCTGGGATTAAATTACAATTAATATATTACTATATATAATATGTAATAAAGATATAAATTGCAATTAGCATCTAATTCTTTATGACCACTTTTGGTCACTGTCAGAAATTATTTAAGGAACAGTGGATCTTCTTGCATTTCATTTTTATTCATAAAACAAAGGAGTCAACTTGGCTCCCCTACTTTATAAGCATTAAAATTATAAAATATTACATGACAGAATTAAATGTTTTAACATACTGAAGACGCATGCTCTCATAGCACCCATGAAATAGGCTACAGCTGCTAAGTAATTCAGCATTTCACTGGGGATACAGCTGCCACTGCAGCCATTTCCCCTTATTCAATAGTCAGACTACATTTTTGGCAGCAAATGTACACAGCTTAATATTTTTATTTAGTTCACATGTGAATAGGTGTAGTCTTTATTGTCTTCTGCCTGTTTGCCCATTTTATAGTTAGAAAAGCTCTTCAGTGTCAGCTTCTGAATAAATTCTGACATTTAAAAAAATATTTTTACTTCTTAATGAAAACAGCAAAATGGGTTTTTTTTATTCAGTTCTGCTCAGTTCTCCCTACTGCAAGAGGAAGCAGGTTTAACTGAGTATCTATTTTTATAACTATTTTGGTCACCCCACAAAAGAACCATAGATCTATACCCCATCTTGCCACATGCCTATACGTTCACGTGCTTTTACCCTTCAGTAGGGCTCACCATTTATGAACTACGTTAGCCTGCGAGCAAACAAAAATGCCAAGTTAGGACTGCAGAGTATCCTACATAAATATAATACAATTCCAAAATAGACGATTAAGGAAAAATAGTTATTGTTGTTTTAGTTAAAATGAAAAGATTCTAGTAACAGACTGCACACCTTTTATCAACAGATGAGCAGACCGCAACAGAATTTAAAAAAAAAAAAAAAAACAAAAACAACTTCAAGATAGTTAACGTATCTGTCAACACAGTAGTTTCAGATCTGGTAAAACAGAATTTTCCAGCTACCTGCTTTGCGTCTTTAGTGTTAAACTTCACATTCATAAACAGCTAAGCAGAAAGACTTTAAAGGAAAAAAAAAAAAAAAAAAATCACTTCTCCTCACTAAAATAAATACACTTCTGAAGAGAGGATAAAATAAAATCTGGTTATACAATTATGCAAAAATGACAAAATGGCCGAATAAGCATTATCTAAATCTATTTAGATATTAACAATCTAAGCTAGTTGACAACAACTAAAGAATACAGAATTTAGTTTTAAAATTAACAGAGTTTTGTATTAATAAAAATGAGCCTTCTGTGTGACACTGGCATATCAATACATAGGAATATGTTCAGCAGTAAAACTGAAAAGTTCATTGTTAGAACTCTGATGAACACTAAAGTCTATTTCATAGTACCCATTAGAAGTTATCCTTTGGGAAGCTCTTAAAGCTATAATTCACTTCCATTTGTTTTAAGGATGTTTCACTGTACCCTGAAAGTATTGGTTTATATTCCACCCATTTGTGTTCATAACTTCCTTCTTAAGTACTCAACAGTAAAAGTTACAGTTGAATTTTCTCCATTAATTCTCTGCCTAAAATGTGCGTGGAAAGGGTTGGCTACAGCAATCTTTAAAAGATCTCTGAGTGCTTCTATATTCCACAAGATGGACACCCCTGAGAATATTAACGTACCCAACAGAGAATGAGAACAGGTATTCTAAAACTTTTTTTTTTTTTTCTAACAGGCTTGTTCATCTGACAAGTCATCAGGAAATAATACATCAAGACATTAAAATGATGCAAGAATGATATCTGAATTTGGAAAAAGCCACTAGAAAGGAGAATTATATAAAAACTAGCATGTTGCCATGAAAGCCAGCATCCACTTTTCAACAAGTTGTGCTTTTGAGGGAGATCCCCAATACGAACACCTCTTCAGTAAGCTTGGCTTACTGGGCAATAGTTAATTCCAGTTTTCTGCTAAGAATTTAAAACTGAGAGCCAGGAATAAAGCACTTCCTATAGGACACCTCTGAAGCTTGGTCAGAAACATTTCTTTATTTTGCTTCACTTTGGGAGATGAGGTGGCAGGGGGAGGAAAATATTAAAACCATTAATGTTTTCTGTCATTCTTTCTAAAATTAAAAATACAGAGCATGAAAACAACTGTTTTGCAAAGATGACTTTGCAATGAGAAGAACATTATGTTTTGCCATTAACTTGTAGGATTTAAGCTTTGCCTTTTTCAAAATAAAGCACATCTGTGGAGAATCCTACACTCTCTTGCCCCCCAACCCCACTCTCCGTCAGAAAGAGGAATTCACCCTCTACATCCTTGAAGAGCAAACCTTAAGCATTGCCTGTGGACAGAATGATCCTATTTTAATCAAAGCTATTTTAGAATCAATACAGACTAGCATGGAAGCACGTCATGACATTTAAACCTATAACAAGTCTTTTATATGGCCAATTGTGCTTTACAGTTATTAATTTAATGTACCTTTCTTACAAAACGTCCACACAAAAAACAACCACAGCTTCTTCCTCCCAGTACCTCCCTACCCCTTATTTTTAAAGCCTAATAGAGCGAGAAAAAGGTTCAGGAATCAAATGGATAACTTGAGCTGAGTAATCACAGTATCTGTCCATCCAGCAGCAACACTGCTTAAGGAGTTCTCATTTCTCCTCCACCCACTGCATTGTACTGGCAAAGTGATTCCAGAAGCTAGATGGTTGGAAAGATCACAGAACTGCTCCATCTTAAAAGTAACAGAACGGGAAGGAGGGTGAATTTTTCTCACAACCGAACTAGTCAGTTCCCTCTTCTGAACCTCCACAAATCATCCTGCTAGCACATGACAGGACTACAAAAGGAAAAGAGCTAGTTATCTCAGTACCACAATGGTAGAAATATCCTTGGAACTACAGCTCAGAAATCAATTCTTTCTGGATGATTTTCAGTATGGCATGCAAATTTTTTTCTCTATTTTATTTCTAGAATTCTATCAACCCAAAGAAGTAAAAACAAAAGCAAATAAACTCCCCACCTTTTTTCTGATCTCTCAGTTTTATAAAAATGATGTTAAGTCAGGTTTCCTTTGCAATATTAAGATATTAACTGCTCAGATAAGATGAACTGCAAAGCATGCACAAAATCTGCAGACATTTGATTCAGCTGGGTTCTGTGCGCATTGTGCACATATGCAAATAAAACTAATCCTATGTTATGATGCCTCTACTGTATTTTTAGAAGAAGAAGAAGGTGGGTATTTGGTATCTCAAAATGTTTTTTCCTAATTATATCATCTACCTGCTTACAAGTAGTTTTCTTTAAGAAGTCTTAATGCATCACTGAAATATAAGCACATTTGTATATACACAGGAGGGTAAAAGTGGGAGGGAAAGACTTTCTTATTACTTACCGAAATATAGGAGTATGACCAGGCTTTGGTTTGTTCCAAGTAAAGTGCGAAGGAACAGAAAGAAATTGGTCTCCGGGCAAATCTTTTTTCAAGGTGTGCTGAGATCCAGAGCAGTCATCTACTGCAGTTTCAAGGGATGACGATAAGTTACCCTGTTCTTCAGGACAGATATCTATTTTTCCAGATAAAGTGGCAGTCTGATCCTCTGAGGTCTTTCTTGTTTTCAGAGGAATATCAGTCTCTGTACAACACTGAAATGGTGAAAGGCCAGAATTAAGGCCTTGTACATTATGGATGGAAGTGTTTAGCCACGTGTCTTCTGTTATGCTTCCTCTGGGAGAATGGCCGGGTGATGGAGTTGGAGAATGGTGAGGAGAGAGAGAACCAGCATAGCAAATCTCAGCACTGGAGTGTCGCCGTTTCCCACAGGGGGATGTAGGTCTTGATGAGGGCCTTGATGTTGGTCTAGGGCTTAGCCAATTTTCATCTGTAATACTAGTTCTAGGAGAATGACAGGGAGACTGTCTAGGTGACAAGGCATGCCCAAATCCGTAAGGCTGCTGCCACGATTCATCACTGGGACCTCTTGGAGAACCACCAGGAGATGCCAAAGGAGAGCCGAGGGTAAATCGAGCAGCTGCTTCATTTAGCTCTGAGTCTACATCATCATAAACATGGGAAATGGATTCACAAGAGGAAGCATCTGAAAACCAACTTCTGGACGAAATGCTGCTGGCAGGGCTTGGACTAAGGGATGATTCCCTATATGATGGCTCAAGAGGAAGATAGAGATGGTCCCGTGAAGGCCTTTCCATATACTCATTTTCTGTGCCATTTGTGTGCAATTCATCTTCATTGGCTTCAATCCCTTGATGACAGTTAGGTGAAATAGATGTAATTTGAATACTAGGGCACTCAAAGGGTTTGGGTCCACCTAGTGGACTATATTTGGATTCTGGTACCTCACAAGTTCCTTCATAGTTCTTATGACTCTGAAGTCTTGTAGGTGGTGACAGAGGAGAGGAGTGAGACTGCAATCCATGGCGAGGAATACAAATTGGCTGATTTACAGAGGATGATGGTTGGTCTACATTAAAGATGTATATGGATGCACAGTCATCTGACTCAAGATCTGAAAAAAAAATTAAAAAAAAA
>VYZM01009097.1:210027-226324 GCA_013398915.1 Dromas ardeola
AAAAAAAGAGGAACAAAGTCAGAATGTAGTAATTGAAAAATGCCATAAACAACATCCTTTGTTTCCCAGGTATGGCCGTTTTCAACATCCTAGACATTCCCCATTTTACTAGCCACAAAAAATAAAGCTAATTCTTAGTTTTAAGTTTTCCCCAACTATATTTACAGCTAAATATGACTACAGCATAATTTTCTGTCATAGATCTGTTTTTCAAGCAGATTCCACAGTTTATACACATCTTCAGTGATGCTGAAAATATAACATACACAGAAAATGCGTTAAAATCTTGAAAGGATCTAAGCTGGAACACTCAGTTCAAACTTTATCTTTCATAACTACACTCCATTCAAAATTAAACATCTTTAATCATAACCCATTAAAATTAATCTTTTTGACATGAACAGGACTATGATACTTTCTGCAAGTATCAATACTTACAAGCACCAGAATATTGCATACATAATATTTATCACCTTTAACACTAGAAAGCATCTTACAGTGACTCAAACATCAACGAGGATTATAAAAAACTAAAAATGTTCAATCCAAAAAGGCCTAATAAAGAATATTATTAAAAATATTACGAAGAATCTTATTCCAAAGATCTTTTTTGGTTGCTTAGAAAACTCGCAAGCACCCATCCCACAGAACGGCATTTTTCAAGTGCAGTCTCACGAAGTTTGAGCACAAGTTGTTCAGCATAAAAAAGGCAAAACAAAATATTCTCAGATCTCACTGATTTATCCAAAACACAGGAAATATTCCAAAGAAAAACAAGCAATTGAGAGGGAGTACCAGTCCAGTTAACAAAATCAGCAGCTTTGTCTCACAGAACTGAAGCACACTGTCTTGCCCTGCTTCTCAATATTGAATTAGCTGACAGTATGAGACATTTGTCTGAAACAAGGGTAGAAAACACAGCTTTTTTCTTATTTTGTAACCACTATGCTTCCACTCTTGTTTCTTTCCCCTTGTAAAATGGAGCCTTCCCTCTATAGTTGTAGAAAGTAAGTATGCAGGAGACCTCAGGTAGGTTACTCAGGTATTTCATCTCCTAGCAGATGAAATTAAACATAGTCCGACCATCCCCACTAGACACTGAAACTAGTTTCAAAATCTGTTAACAATATTGTCTCTATAACCCAAGTAATTTGTTTTAATGCTGAATCACTTTGAGAGCTTTTAACCCATCACTAACGTTTAACATCATCATTAAAATTATACAGTTTCTAGTGCTCTGTGTGTGTGGTTTTATTTTTTAAAGTATTTTTTTCAGTAGTAGGGGAATATTATGCAGAAGCATAAATGTTTCTTCAAACTAAAATGCTCCCGTGTCAAACATTACAATAAGACATCATGTTCATACAATTATTTTCCATAAATTTGGACTGGATGACATTAATTGCATCTCTGGGTATCAGCTTTTTTTTTTTTTAAATAGTTTTTACCCTGAGTATCAGTAGACTATTAATACTTGTTTTAAAATAAATCTAATCTCTCTCACAATCAGATAAAATATCCAGACAGGAAGCCATGTATTTTAGGCCTCTCCACGATAAAAAAAAATCAGTATGTTAATGAAGTCATTCTATTATCAGTTTCACTAATAGCAATCAGCTTAAAATTAATTAAAACAGAAACAAAACAAAAACAGTATCTCCTCAAGCGACAACAAGGAAGCATTTTCAAATTGAGGGAAAGCGTACTGTTACCAAGGAACAGACTAAGTTCCTCAGAATTTAAAAAAAAATAAATGGCCGAAGGTTCATAGGCAGGGAGCAGCTCTATTAATAATCTATCTATTAAAGGAAGAACAAAATTGCATTTAAGACTAGTACTAAGTAGATTTATAAGCACCGTGTGATTTCATATATATTACATATAGTCATACAAAACAATTATCCATATTATATCATTCACTACTATTATATGTGTTAAGAGCACAAAAAATTGGTATAGGTTAATTTCTAAATATGCATACACTAAAAGGATCAGGATACTCAGGAAGGACTATTTTGTACATCATACAAAGCTCACTATGCTGAACACTATCAAAACTGCATTTCCCCACCCTTTCACTAGGATAACAAACATTTTTAAAAACTTGAATCAGGATTCTTTCTTTTTGTTGTTTCCCATCCGAAAATATGAAATGCGTACAGTAGTAGCCACAGATTTTCCACATCTACCTGTATATTCATGTGCAAGATCACAAATGTCCTTGTTTCCTAACACATTATTAGCATTAAAAATGTAGGTCAAGGGAGGAATAAGTCAATCCTAATAAAAGCAATTATCCAGCTACTCAAAACTTAGAAATAAAACAGTTACAGGTACAGAAACTTTGAAATAGTAATAAAAGCATTATAGGAAAGTAACAGTTGGAAGTCTTCAAGTCCTGTGCGTAACCAGTTACTGTCATTAACAGCTTTAGGAACAGTAGCAACACATTGTGCTAAAACTCTCACCATCACAGAGAGCCTTATTTCTCTTGCAGCAATAATCAAGAAATCTTAAAATATTTAAGACAATTTGTCCACTTTCAACATCACTGCGTTTTAGAAGAAGGAGCTGTACATTCGAAATTTAAGTTTAATAGAGCTGAGGTGGAGAGATCAGACCAGCACAAAATTATCAACACCACCTGGGAAGAACTAGGTAAGAGATGGAGAAGGCAGAAGAACTCTCTTCTGACTCAGGCTTCTTTGGTCCCTCTCCACAACAAACAACTTCTAATGCGTTTGGCACTGTGCTCTCCCGTTACCCCTCCCCAGCAGCACACAAGCACACACTCAAAAAACAGGAAGCTAGAAACCTAAAGTAAGAATTATGCATCTAATGAGCACCAAATCCCAAAAGCATGCTTAAGACTGCGGAAACAATATATTTTGCAGTCTCAATCACCCAAACCATTTTCAGACGTGATCAATAAAAAAAGGTAAGATTTATTTTAGTTTGCACGCACAAGCCCTCCCCCTTATAGTCATGTGATAAAATAACCTATTAGTTGCTCATACAAAGGACAACACTAATAAGACCTTTATAAATGATGTCATTAATTCTACTAGACTTTTTACCAATAACTATTTCGTCCTATTAAAGACTGCATAGAGAATCCAATCTGAAAGAGCGCTCTCACTAATTTGAAGGAATTAGTACTAATACAAAGATGTGGAGAAAAAAAAGAAAAAAATACAGCTGACAACCCTTAAGATGGAAAGGAGTAAGAATAGCTCAAAAAACCTCAACACGGGGCTTCAAGAAAGCAAGAGGATAAACAAACCCTGGCAAGTCTCACAATAGGCAAGTGCAAGGCAAAAAAGAGTTATGGAGATGCCCAAGGCAAAAAATCGAGTTGTGGAAATCTAGTTACTTAATAGGAGAGCTATGACATCCAAACAATCCTACTGGGGAGGAAAGACAGTAGAGAAGTGAAGTTGGCCAAGTCACGAGGCCTTCACTGACCATAAAACATAAGAAAGAAGCATTCAAGAAACAGAAACTAGGTCAGATTACTAAGGTAGAGCATAAAAACTACCACAAGCACATGAGCACAAGATGCTAGATAGGATAGTCGCGGCAAAATACAAAGACCAAGAGAAGCAGTGCCATTCACATCAAAAGCCTGCCATGACCCTGAAAAGGCACGTGTGTTAAATGCTTTTTCTTTACTAAAGTCGAGTAAATTGCTAACAAAGTTAATAGCAATGCAGAGTAAAGAAAACTGGAGCAAGCAAGAGGTTAAATGGTACTGAAGAATTATGGGCCAGTAAGTTTAACTGCAGTTTTAGAAGTAGTATTTATTAATAGTTTATTTGTTCCAGTAAGCATTTAAAAGGAGACAGGGAAACAAAACAAGAAGTCAATGTTTGCTAAGAACACAACTGCGTCAAACAAATTTTGTTTTACAGTCAAAGGAGGTCTTCTGGATAGCTAGCATAGAGAGAAATTCAGCTTTGTTTTAACTTACTAAGACTTTTAACACTACCATGTGTGGAGAAGCCACTGAGTCTTCAGAAATTTAGTGAAGCCTTCTTCCTCACCCTGCTGAGATCAGGTTTACTACTGAGGGATCACAAAAGTTAGCAGATGCTCTATATTCACCCAGTGCTTATAAGCTATATAAAGCTGCAGACTTCCACTGCAATCTCACATCAGGCGTCTGTGTCATCCTTTATCAATGAGAACCAGAAGGTCTGACATTTTGAATGTACATCTGCTACTGTCTGGAAACAGACTAGTTTACAGAAGCTCCTGTTCAGTATTAAAACAACGCTGGCTCATCCCTTACGAAGCTGCTAACTATGCTTCTACACAAGCGGTCTAACTGGAGAATATAATTAAATAATATCCAGAACAACTGCTCCTAAAGTACATTTTGCTTGCTATTTGCCGTATCAGACTGCACATTCAGGTCTAGTAATGCTTGCCCACCAGTTGTTCACTCCTCAACCATGTACTGGCACATGCATATGTGCAGCTGTGCAGCAAGCCAGATTTCTCCGCAGAAGGAAGGTCAATTACTATCAAATGTCTGAACACAAGCCCTGTGCCAAAATTATCCAAACCACTTTATTATTCTAGGTTTGTAAGCCCATAAACAAACAGGTTCAGACAATAGGAGTTGTTATAAGGTACTAAGAAAGCGCAATGCGACCTAGGTCTTATAAAAATACTACTGCGAAAACAGATCAGTAATCAAGTCCTTTAAATAGCATAAGGAAAGACTTGAGCATTGACACAGACATCATGTGTGTTCTCAGGCAAGTCACATAATCTGCCTTCACTCACAAACTTTAAGAAGAATGACCACCTCTTGTTTTTTCAGTTCTGGCACGACAGTTACCATTACCTCTTTCTGAACAAGACAGTGTTATAAAGAATGCCACAGAAATATCTGTAAATAGGAACAAAAAGCATATGCAGCACCATTTTAAAATTTCATTATCCTACTGATTAGCAGCAGTTCATGTATTTCTTGGGATGAAAGGGGAGTCTTAATCTTCACAAAGAACCCAAAATACCCAACAGTCATAGTTTCCCTTTTGTGCACTTAAAAAGACAATCAGAGTTCTATAATTGGAAATTTAACTCCAGTTTTTCATTGCAAGTTATCAGTTCTCCAGAAACACTCCCTACAAGCTTAAATATCAACTTAAACACAACCCAAAATCCCCCTAAAAAACACAGCAATGCATCAGTTCATAAGAAATATAACTGACTAGTAAGCCACCAAATATGGTACTAAAAAAAAGTATAAATTGTGAAAACAAGGCAGCAAGGTGGAGCAGGGGGAAGACACATCCTTATAGACCAAGTTTAACAACACACAAAACAGCAGCGCAAGTCTAAGCTTTCAGAAAAGGATGATTTACAACAATTGTCATTTTATGAAGCAGTGCCCCCTCCCCAGTGATTTTGTGCCCTGTTTCATAGTCATATCAGATTACTCAAAAAGGACAAAAATAAATTTTACTTCTGTCAATCATGTACGCTAGAGGCAGCTCTGTTGTGCCCATCAGCATTTCACTCATTTTCTTGTGTTAAGCAAGAATACTGGAAATGTACAAGAAAAACAACCTTCTCAACAGTGGGAGCTCCTCAATGAGTCTTTTCCAAATTCTAGTCTGGATCAGAGTTCCTCATCCTTGGTAGAAATGCAGAAAAATACTGAAGCTGCACTAGTTTAAGCAAGAGAATAATACAGCATATGAAATGTTTACAACTGACATTGACTAAAATAACATACTGGCTCTCAGGGTGTAACTACACGTTATGTTTTTTTCAGCAGCAACTACCCTCCCACACACACTCACACACCAAGGGGAAGGGGAAATGAGAGGTATTTTTAACCCAGATGATTTTGGCAATCAAATTTGCAGAGCACTAACATAAACACCTGTATATATACCCAACTGTCAGGAAGGCAAGCTTTAGGACATGGGAAGGAATGAGCAACCAGGACAGGAACTGCAGGTGTTTATCAAATAAAAATGTAACATGCAACTAAACCCTTAGGCCTGGTATGCATTTAAACTGGAATGGCTGTCTTAGGGTACATTCAGCTTCACCCTGAAGTAATGGAATTAAGTTCCAAATAGAGAAATAACAGTAATGAAAGTTTATTTGGCATGTAAGAAAAACAGACTAAATAAACATGAAAGTCAAATGCATCTGCTTAAGCCATAAGCACATTTCAGAAAATACTGTACTTCTGTTGCAGCAAATTGAGTTAATCTCAGTTAAGACTTTTTCCTTTTAAAAAAACCCTCCTAAATTCTCATAATCTTTCATAGCAGAGTGCTTTGACATACGTTGTTAAAAACTGATGTACAAAGCAGGTGAAGAATCCACCTTGTAACTGTAAAGTTCAAGAAGAATTAGTCATTCTAAATTCAGTTACAAGAACAGAAAATAGCAACCGAAGTGCTAGGCAGTGTTTATACCTGTGCCTTCTCCAGCTCTCCTGGTATTTCTGGTTGATTATGAAGCATGTCTTTAAATGAAAACTTTACAGAGCTTGTGGTTCAGCATTTAAGGATTATTCATTAATACTCATAACAGGTTAAAAAAGAAAAATATTTACTTTTTGCTTCAAAAATCTGTAAGTTATATGGGCTCCTCTTTGCTTCCTTTTTTTTCTCTCTGGGTACATCATTCAAGAAGGCACAGTATTTTGCTGCACAATACCCTTGTAGACAAAACGGAAACTGTTGCCCTACCATTTGATGAAGCCTCATTTGTCATTCAGTATTAGATAGAAATTCAGCTTAACACAACCCAGCAGTTCAGAGTTATTAAGACATATACTGTGGCCTTCAGGGAGATTCTTAAAATGACACAATACATCTGCGTAGCAGTTACTAACACATGGTATTAACAGCCTATTTGTCGCTGCTATTCTGAAGATGAAGGACATTATTCTATATGATCAGTTGTTAGGATTCGTGAAAGGGCCGCAGCCCTGCAGTCCCAGAGCATCTGGTATGTGTAGACAAGGGAACTGAGAGAAGACTGAGCACTCCAAAACTGGTGTGTTGTGCCTGACCCATAGGAAGACGGCTGATCGTAAAGATAAGCAAGGACATTAGACAAAGAGAATAAGGGAATTACGTGCTGCAGTTGCCAGCCAAAGGTTTGTCTAGGTTCTTGATATTGCAGGCCAATTTATCATCCACAACCTAACTCTTCCTTTGTGGGGGCAAAACAGGCTCCATAAAAAGCTCTCCTTTCTGGTTCTGGTTTATGCTGTACCTATAAACTGACATCCTCACCTAACTACCCACAGGGATTTCTTTACCACTGATCAACTTCTAACACCAGTGAGCTGGCTGATAGCAACCTGCTGCTCTAATCACCTCCAGATTTACAGTCTGCTCCAGTCCTGAACCAAGCACTGAGCAGAACCCAAGTTTCCAAGATCAGAATGTGTAAGTGGGGCCACAGCAAACAAAACAAGACAGAAGCATCCAAGAAAATGGGTATTTTAGTTTATAGGAAAGTATGGTGACGGAGGCTAGGGTCTTTGCGAAAAATCAGTAGCAAAGGAAATGCAATAAGGCAAGGCAAGAAGTTTGAGTGGGGAGAGGTTACACAGTAAGAGGAGGGGAGACCAAAATGGGGGCACACCTCTTTGTTTATCAAACAACGCATGACACACAGGCTGAGAACTGGTATTGATAGTATCTAAACAAACTAGTTTGGGAACTCTTCACACCTCAGCAAAATTACACTGTATTTCTGCATCTGTCCTACAACATGACAGAGGGCAAACCATTCCACAGCAGGCAATATAGGTATATAGGTACCATATAGTAACTCAGTGCTTCAAATCATTAATATTACAGATTTTCAACAATATATTTTATAATACAGCTTTAACATAGACTTCAGGTGCACGGAACTCAAAGGCTCTGTACATCAAAGGACTAAAATGAGCCAGAATGATATTCTGAAACTTTCCTGTTTTCCCAGCTGCTCACGTGAATGTAAAATCAGAAACACCTTGAATTCACTTTGCTAAGATTGACACAGTACACATAACAGGCAGACCCAGGAATCAGTCAGTCAAGTGAGAAAGGAGAGGCTGAACGGCATTTTTTCACCAACTTTCAGAATGATTCCCTAAAATACAAGGGAGGCCATATTAGCATGCCCCAGGACTGTGCCACATGCAAGCTCCAAAACTTGGCATCTCTTCACAGAGTCCTAAATATCTTGCGTTTATATCCAGCAGGAGTGGAAGTTTCACCACATACTGTACCTAATAAGCCTAACCTCCTGCCCCCAACCAAAAAAGCTGGGCAATTTGAAAGACAGTAGCATTTGCTCTCAAAAGCCTAAGTTTGACAAATAACACCGATGAAATACAGAGACTCTGACGTAATTTAAAGAAGCTATGCAAAATACAAAACGTTGACAGATTTTCTTAGTGGTTCTTTGGATTAAGCCACACATTCTCTTGTGGCCTTGTCATTTGAGTACAGTTATCCCAAATGACACCATTAAAGCCTTTTGTAATCATACCGTTACTCCATCTCCTCATCTCCTTTGTGCTCTTGATTTAGGGAACAACTACTAGAAAGTAACTAAGATACACATGAGTAGCTGTAAATCACTGTAGACATTATTACACCTTACTATGTTGCCATCAAAAGCAGTGAAACATTTTCACTAATAAATGCACTGTGGCTGTGTTATCAGCTCGTCATTCTGTTTTTAGAGTATGCTTTCATTTGGGGTATGAAGATACAAAGGGTTACTCCGTAAAACAACTTTAGTTAACAGATAAACAGTTTGTGCCTTGTCTGAACTACAATCAGTCGCAATTCCATTCCCCCTTTAACAACAGTACAAATGCTGCTTCTCACTGAATTTACGTTTAAGTGGTCTTTCCATTTTTTCTATTTACCAAAACCATAAAAAAAAAAAATACTAAAGGCTGGGATTTAAAAAAAAAACAAACCCACACATTTCTCCCAGTATTTGTTCCTAAAAAGCACAGTTAGCATCCACTAAAACACGCAGACTCTCATTAAGCAGTGAATTCAAAGTTATTTGCCTCCTGCAATCTTGAATACCCTCATACATAAGAAAATGGAAAGATCTTGGTTTGAAAGGACCTAAGAGTAAGTCCAAAGAGGAATATTTACAAGATTTCAATAACAAGATTTCAAAAATAATTCTCTCCACCAACCTGATTAAAAGTAAACAGAAAAATCTAACTTCATCCAGCAATTTTGCTATATTAAAAATATTTCTCATTTTTAGAAGTGATGACTAATCTTCAAAAAGCAGTCTGAGAAGCCATTTTTTAAAAAGCAATTGCTATTAATCTAAATATTAATATGAATATGATTCTACATTTGAGTAATAAATTAGCTGTAAGTACCTGTTCATATTTCTACCTACAAATGTCTTTTAAGCAGCCTCAAATGAAGTTTTTGTTTCTGCTTTAAAAAACAAACAAAAAACTCCACAAATACTCAAAACAAAATAATAATAATAAAAAAAAAAAAAAATGCAACACAGCACAAACCCAACCCAAACCCAGAGTTCTATTTTCATGAATTTATTGCTGAAAGATCATGCATTTGTGGTCAGATCCCCTGAAAGTTGATTCTTCTCTCCTTCCCCTAGATACATAAAACTGAGGACGGAGCCTCACAAAGAAAACTGATAAAAGTATCTTCTCTTCTAGCACGCCTATCGTCATTTGTCTCAAAAATACCCATAAGCATTCAATGCCACTGCGACACTTAATCAGAAGAGCCACGTAAATGATTAAGTTCAGCTGTTCAGTTAACTCATGGGATGTGCAGGCCACAACATAGCCAAAAGCCTGCTTATCAACCAGTTCTGCAGTTCTTCAGATTTAAACTCATCTTCCCTGAATGACTTTGAACAGTCCCACAGGTTTTTTTTTAATGTTGTATTTCACCAATATTTCACAAGAATACTCACAGATGGGTTTACTAAAGGTAGAAGAGAATGTTAGCCTGTTAATAAGCTTGCTCCTGCCTTGCAATTTTACTTAGCCTTACTGATCATTTCACTCATCTTAAATTCCACTGTCATTCGAACCCCACACGGCACGCCTGGACAAATGCAAGGACTTGGATGTTGTTTTACAGGCTGGGCTTCCTGCCAAGTCTGCTCCACGTACTTCCCTGGCCCACTAGGACAGCTTTAGGCAACAACTCACATATTTACGTTATTGCTGTGAACAGTCAAACTGCTGCTTACTATTGACCCAGGCCCAGTGTACTCTCATTTCTCCCTCATTCACAGCAACATTACTTACTTGGCTACTCTTCGGGTGGGATATGACAAACTGCTTGCACTTGTACAACACAAACAAAAGGAAAAAGACGATCATGTTTTAAGCAGAGGGCTACTTTTTACTTTGAAGAAAGCAAGCTTATTTCTAATTTTCAGAAATGTGTAAGATAAAAGCATTAGCACAAATGCTTTTGTACCCTGCCCATCTCCCACACCCCAACTCTCAGGATTTGTTTTCATTTGCGCTGCACCCACAATTCAGATGGGAAGGAAGGGGACAGAGGGCGAGGTGCGACTATGAATTCACACACAAAATAAGTGACGTTTTGTCAAACTAGGGATCTTTTTCAAATCCCTGCACTACATTATGACTCACTATGTAGTGATTCTCAGTGTACTATGCAGTGATCCATGAACCATAGGCCAAACCATAGAAGTTATGAAATTAGATCAGGTGCAACTACAACTGCCTCACAAGAACACACAAGAGATTTTGGTATTTTTCCAAATGGTCTCATCCTGGTCAAGCTTTATCCAAACAGGCAATACTTTATTTAGCCAGCATACTGTGAAAAAACACAACACATTCAAACATGCCAGCTTCCCAGGATTGCCAGCTTAATCTGTTACTCTCAATGGGCAGGCAACTCCGACTCCATAGATAACAGATTTGACTTTAACACACGTTTTCCTTTGGTTCTTCCTCCGTGTCTCTCTAAGTTATCTTGAAGTCACAAGGTTCATGTCACAGACCCTCTATTTTTGGTCAGATGCAGCTGTTTGGTTTTTCCCTCCTCCCCTCCACCAGCAGATTATATAACCACAGCCTATGGCTGATTTGCATTGTGTCCCTGCCTGTCAATCTTTTACGCACACAGACACCAGCATCCACCAGCTTGTAAAATGACAGTAACTAAATTTCCCTCAAGTGGTGGTTCCTATCACAATACGTTTAATGCTTGGTATCTAATAAACAAACAAACAAACATTTCTGTTAAAAAAGCATCATTTATGTCTAAGCGTGAAAAAAAAAAAAGAACGGACTGAAGCAACTTGTCCATTCATTCCTTTCTTAAAGTTGCACCAGTTGATCCTAGTCTTACTCCACATGAGCACTCTTTTGTATAGGGAATGTTTACAGACCAGCACAGACAGTTGTATATATATATGGATGGCTCAAATTATACGTATTAACCACAGAGTTACCATCTTGTGCAAAGGCTTTCTGTCCAATGTATTTATATAGGCAACCAAATCTAAACAGAAAAAAAGACTTTAAAAAGGAATAAAACTTCAGGTGAACCATACAGGTGTGCAAGATGGGTCTGTTAAAAAGACTCCAGAAGACCACGTCTCTTGAGTTTCTCTTATTCAGCTAGCGAAAGCAAACTTTGCAGCGGTTCTGGATCAGAAGTAAACGATCACAAAAATGAACTTCACGAAGTGCAACCCTCAGTCAGCTCACATCTCAAGTTCACAATTATTGCCAGCACCTAGCCCTTCATTTTCCACTCAGTCTAACTATGAGACTACTCTCTTACCCACCACAATATTGCTTACCTTAATCACCATCTTAGGGAAAAGAACAAAAAGTTCAGGCACACTTCAAACTCCTGTAAACAGCCTAGGCTGTTTTCTACTGTCTACCAACAATCCCTGACAGCAATACCTGTAATGAATACACATTTAAGAAGTGAAGAAGAATATTTTACATATTGATGATCAAGGCAAAGCTATAAAGACTAGTATTGTGGTGGCGTTTCATTACAAATCAGTGGTGTTAAGACTTTTACTACATATCAAATGACACATATATAGTGCCAGTTTTTGCTACAGATAACTCTGCCTAGCTACTGAGGAAAAATTCCGTGTCCGTCATTGCTTCAGAGCACTTAACACATGGGCAGGAGGTAACTGCTGAGCAGCCCAAGCAGCTCGCAGATGCTCATAGAGCAAGGTCAGGCACGGAAACCTTCAAAACAAAAGATCAGGTATTACTTTGGCAGTCACAATGGCAAAAAAGCATATTTCAATCTTGATATTCAGTAGCAGCATCAAACCAATAAGCTAATAGCTCTAAGCTAGAGGAAAAAAAAAATCGAAGGAGAACAAGAGTATGGAAGTTTTCAAATAGACTAAAGATCCAAATCCAGATATTCTGTCCTTATCCAGAGCGAGGCTCCAGCTTGCAAAGATGTTTTGAATTGTCACTAAATTCATTACCGAACTGGGATATTTTTCATACCAAACTTTCCAGGAGAAAAGTGAGAGAGATTGTGAGATTAATCTGTAACAAGATTACTGAATAGTAATACTTCACCAAATATGAAGCCACAGGAAATACGGAGAACCTCTTTTCAGCTTGTTTCATAGTCTCCAAAAATAAAACAGATATTATGAACCAGAAGTCCAAGGAGGGTACATTTATCAGTACTTTTAAAGCACTGGTATTTTGGGAAAATCAATTAAAAAAAAAACAAAACCAACCAAGGATGATTACTAATACTGAATTTCTCCAATATTAATTTTTTCTCTTCTTCTTCATAACTCAAGAACAAAAGGTGTTTGTTAGGGTAAAATTCCACATATTACTCTGTTTTACTGGGTAACAAAACCTTAGACCATCTCTGGGGCTTCAAGACTTCATCAGACATAACAAGAACAATTCATACAGGATCTTGAACAGCAGTATCGATAACTCATCTGTCAGAATTTCCTACGTAATTCAATAATTCATTTTCTGGATATTGAACGGTTTTCAGCTTCTAATTTTAAGTCAGTCCCCATTTCACATACCAACAAGAAATAATTTTGGATGTTACAGAATCTTACAAGATCCTGAATACCCAGCTTAGTACTACATACCCCAAGTTCTTTAAAGGCCCTTACCTTGTAAAAACTAATTTTTTAAAATACAAGATGAACACTTAAAATAAAAATTCATCTAAAGAAACAATCATAGCAACTTTTATTCGCTCCTCTTTTGTACAGTTTGGCATTTGAACACTATGCTGCACCCTCAGCAGAGTTTTTAAGAGTAATGTGAACAGCTTAATGCAGTTTATTTGCTTAATAAATTCTAGGCAAACTTCCCAAAATTATAATGAATAGTATAATTTTCCTGCTTAGTGCAGGGGGGTTGGACTAGATGACTTTTAAAGGTCCCTTCCAACCCAACACATTCTATAAATTCTATTCTCTTCTGTATTGCAAAACTGGAGGGGTGAAGGGGACAGGGGCATCATTAGAAAAGTATTCAAATTAAATTCAAGTGTCACATACTACCTCTCCAAAATCTCTTCATTAAAAAGACCAAACATGGTAGCACCTCAAATACATTATTTGACAAAGTTAGTTACATGACAATCTATTTTAGTAGACTGTACAGGAACTGAACCACACTGTAATTCAAATGCGCGTTTAGGCATTTCAAATGCTACTGATACAAGGTGGCAAGATGCAATCAGATGCTACCGCAACTAACCAAACAGTTTCGCAAGTAAGAGTATACCAAAGAGATTTGGTTCACTTCAGAGTGCTCTACAGCATTACCTCACAGCACCGGAGGCCTGAATTATTTCGTCAGAAAAAGATGAAGCTCATTAGTATCTAGAACTGTACTACCTGTTTTGAGTGCTGAACACTACAAAATCGAAGTGATAATTTCTTTCTTCTTTGGGACAATGACACTGAACTATCAGAGGAAAAGAGCAAGATTTTGCAGAAGGTGCTTAGTATGCAATTTCCACTTAAAAGTAGCTGATTTGACAATCTCTTACTCAGCAACCACCTGAGCAAATTTTTACTTCAGTTTGCAAGCAATATGAAATGGGCTATCCCTTTGATTTCAAGTGAAGTATGCTGTAAAGATTGCAGTATTAGACTACAGGCTTTCAAGCATCTTTAAACTATCTTTCATGCATTCCCCTCTGCAGCAGGAACTACAACGTTCAGATCAGGCACACAAGCACTACTACAGAACATTAGACCCAATTCCAGCCACTTAACACAAAACTAAGTTCCACTACCCTGCAACCCACTGAAATAGTTTTCTATAACTCAAAATCCCAGTTGATTTAATTTCTCTTATTGTCCTTTTAATGTCATACAAAGGATAATCTACTGCCTTTTCTTAATAGTTCAGAAATCAAAAGCACATAAAATGATGTAATAGCTCACTTTTTCTTGCATTTGATTAAAAATACAGTTAAAGATAAAATATTTAAATAAATTTACTTGTATATGTACATACATAAAAGAATAAAATCCTTACAAAACTACAGTAGTAGTGTAAAAAGAAAGAAAAGCATAAAAGAAAGCATTAATGTAGATTTCCATGTTATTTACAAGTGTTCTCTATGATCATGGAAGACTTAGTAATTTTAATATTATTTATTTCAAATTAAGCAACTCTTCTTGTGACCTACATGTTTTATTATTAGCATACGTTAGGAAAAAAAAATACCCTTACACCTACTTTGCTGCACAACAGACAACATCATTGAAGCACGTGATACGGGATTATAAAATATGTGCTTTAGGGAGATCTAAGAACTTTTGTTTATCTAACTAATATGCTTGGAAGAGGGGGAAGGGAAAAGTGTAAGATTTCCAATATGGGTCATCTCTTATACGAAATCTAGTTCTTCATATGTAAAACACATGGGCAGAATTAACAGCTAAACTCTGGCAATCCTTTTAATAGAATACTTGAAGGCAGAGACCTATGCTAACCCTTTCTCTGGAAGGCCACATCTGTGCGCAGCAGGCGAGATCATCTCCAGTATTCCACAAAACAGTGAAATTACTGGGATACAGATGCAGATGCAGGATTCCTTACTGAAAGCTTACAGCAAACAAATCAGTTCATGGTCTCAATATCACATTTTTGAGTTTACCTTAAAAAAAGTTTTAACTTACCAAGCATGGAAAATTCTCTATATTCAGAGTAATATCTGAACTGCTTGTTAAGGAGTACTACCAAAATGCAAATATTATAAAAGTGAATTGAGCACCACTAGTGTTTCCAGTTTTCTGAGCAACTTGCTTTCTCATTCTCATCTACTGTTGACGGAGGAGCGTAGTTTAGACTACTAGTTTTATGTGAAAAGACTAAAAATAGGGATGTCATAATTATTTTTGTTGTAATTTGTTAACACTCCCCATTGTTTTCATATGGTACTGTAACGCATTTATTTGGCTAGCAGAACTCAGGCCCCCTTCCCAAAAGCACCATCTGCTATTCCACTAAGTTGGAAAATAGGCAAAGAAAATCTCCCCTTATCTGAAGGAATCTGTAAACTAAATCTTAGCATCAAGAAGTTAGAGATTTTGTAAGAAATTAATCCCAAGTGTTCACACTGGAATACATAGAGACCGTATCAAACAATTTTGCTTCTAATCAATTTATGCAGAAAACCAAGTCAGAGAACAACACAACATGGCTGCATCGCTTAGCCTGGATACAGTCGTGTTTCAGAGCTATCTTACCATCTAACCCGTCAGAATTAAGACGGTGCATTACCAATTAATATTTATTTCAAGTAGGTCAGAAAAGCATACAGCCATTGAACTCTGATACAGCCACACTGCACAGCTGGCTCTTAATGATTCCCCACACCGTAGTTTACAGGGGTACTTTATTTTCTGCAGTTTAAAGAAATAAGACGTTTTTTAAAGGGGATTTTCAGGCTCCAAAACTACAAAACAGAATGAAGTGGTAGCACTCCGAAATGTGTGCATATATCCCCACATACGGACCCAGACAGCGACCACATCGCAACAGGCGGCGTTTTGCCCATCCACACGTACGCGCACCAAGTTTATAAGAATACCCTGGAGGAGCTTTGATGCTTTACGCACGGAGTTCGGCTGAAACTTTTCACGGCAAGAGCCCCCCTCTCCTCCAGCCCCATTAACGTTCGGTTCCGAATTCAAGGCCCGGCTGTGCCCCACCGGGACCCCTCGCCGATCGCCGAGGGGACGGCCGGCGAGTGTTCCCGGCCCCCCCAGACCC
>VYZM01009097.1:227064-264547 GCA_013398915.1 Dromas ardeola
ACAGTTGGTCCCCGGCCCCCGCGCGGTGACGCCAGCGCCTCGTGACGGGCTGAGGAAGGAGGGCCCGCGGCAGGTCACGTGGGGCGGAGAGGGCTGCCGGGGGTTGTAGTTGGTTGACCGGCCGGGAGCGGGCGGCCAATGGGATGGAGCCAGCTGAGCACAAAGGGGCGGGGCCGCCGCACAGGGCGCGGGTGCCACGTGTCGCCCCGCCGGCGCCGAGCTGCGGTAGCCCCCGCGCGAGCTCTCTCGCAGGGCGCGGGGGGCTACAAACCCTCGGGGGGATGCGGGTCTCGCGTCAGGGCCTCCTGAAAACCCGCCTGTAAATAGGTGGTGTCCTCGGCGACAATTAACGACCCGGGTAATTAGGTAGGTTGGCGTACGATGAGGTGGTGGCTGGAGGACTCTGCACTGCTAGCCGCTTACCTTCCAGGCTCCTTGGAAACAGTGGCGATGAAGCAACTGTGAGGAGACTAATTAAAATACTAGCAACGTATGCCGTCCATAACGGGCGCCTAGCAGTCATTAGGAGGAGCACGGAGGCTTCAGAATGCTCTGCCTGCTCGGTAACACACCGTCACCTGTGGCTGTGCCTCGCATTAGGGTTGGAAGACAAATAATTTGAGAGCAAAGGGAAACGCCGAATTTCAGCCGTTCTTAGAGCAGCAGCGCCCGCTCCCAGCGGACTGTGAAACTCAAATTAAGAAGAAATATCATTGCTGTATCTCTTAAACATTAAAGGACCAGGTTTCATTACTTGGTTGACAAATAACTGAACTAGAGTTAGTGTGTCATGACTCTGCAGCCATGTGGAAATTACAGGCTTATCCATTAATACCTTATTAATAATATTGTTTGATTCATAAATAACTAATTCAAATTGTTTCTATGCCCAGGGTCTCTTTGTGTTTGTTGCTGCTTAGATGGATCCAAACAGACACAACATACCCCCATGTATGCATTTGTGCCTATATATTCTCTTTGCGGACTGTGAATGAAAGTGAGAAAAAGCTAACTTGAAGAGAAATTGGCTACAGTGCAAAACTCTCAGCCCAGCAGGCTTTTAAAAGAGGTTGGTTCATTCCATCTATCTGTGCAGTCCTAAGGAAGATCAGCAACCTGTGCTGGAGAAAGGAAGCCTAAATGAAAAACTACCTATTTTATGACCTTGCAATTCTAGTGGAAACAGAAAGCATCGTATTAAAAAATACTATGTAGAACTTGGGACAGGAGGAGTTTGCCCAAGCGAAAATGGGAAGCTGCTTCTAGTGCCCAGGATACAAAGCAGCCATATGTTTATCTTTTACTTAATATTCTAATGTGCCATCCTTTTGATTGTCACTTCCCACACACCGCAAGCTAGTTCCTACAATACTTAAACCAAAGGTAACCAACTCCTCCTGAAGGAAGCCTGAACCTTTATAAGAAGCTCACACCCAGTTGGCCTGTAGCCTCTTTTTACCTCTAAATCCAAGGTCACGTCGCAAGACAAGCTGGAAAAGAATGTGTAATTGGATTAACCATGGTTAAGAAAAACCCTCATGCATTCTTGAATGAAAACAGGTCTACGATGAACACTTCAGTAAAATATACTGTATATAAAATGGCTCTTAGCAGCTAATTTTTGTCTGAAAACTTTGGGTAATCTTTCCCCTTTTCAAAGCAGATGTATTAGAATGTCTTATTGTTAAATAATTGTTGTGCCAGATTACAGCACGTGGAGTAACCATAGCAGTTTCCTGTTCTGCCATACCAGCAAATTATCCATTATGCATGTCCCTGGAGAAAAATACAACCAAACTTGTTCTCTCCATAAAGGGAAATTTGAACACAAACAAGTACTTGATCCATGTTCTTTGATAAGAGTATGTTTCTAATGAGTTTGCTAAATTAAAAATGTAAATATTATTGTCTTATTCCTTTCCCTTAACTGTAAAACAAATCTTTTCTCCCCTGTTTGAGACAGTATTCATTCTGAAAACTGTGATACATGCAGGTCATTAGGCAGTGCTTTTAGCCCTACCTACAGCTGGCAATTAAAAAGAAAAAGGACTATATACCCTAAAATAAAATAAAGTAATTGGTTATGTCATGACCATCTACATAAGAAGATAAGAACTTGTAGAATATGTAGAAGGTAAGGTGGCATTATAAGCAATTAATAGTTATATACAGTAATCTTTATAAAGCTTTTTACATCCAAATCAGATCTTCTATCTGTCTTCAAGTTCAGAAATTCCACTTCTTGCCAGCAATGTCCTTTTTTCTTGTCTTGTCTTCACCGTATTTTTCATTTTGCTGTCTCTGTCCTACTGCACCAAACGTGCATCCTTTCTGCGCTCAAACTTGGAAAAACACCTTTAGCTCTTTCTATAGAGCTAAAGAGTAATCGGGGCGTGACTGAGAGTGAGCTGGCAGAGGCCCTGAAACGACTGACGTGGGCTTACATCAATTTCCAGGGATTTATGTCAACCTCTGTGCTTGAGGTCCACGGCATGGATGGCTGAGTTGGCATTTGCTTGCTACTGAGAGATGAAACGGTGGCAGTGATGAGGGCAACTTTATTTCACTTGTGGTTTTGTTAGGAGGGGGTGCTTTTATTTATTCATTTATTTAATATGCATAGGTGGTTTCTGTCCTTGCTGCTTCTAGGCTGTGTTATTGCATCCAGATGGGGATACACCTTGATCTGGTCAGAAGCTGGAGTTATTGCATGCGCCTTGAGAAGGAAGGAACGCGCTTCCTGTGGTATTTGAATCCTTTCCAAACCGGGGCTATTTTCTAGGCGTGTTGTGACTTTCGGCTCCAAAAACCTGAGGGCTGCATTGCGCTGTGTTTTATTTTCCACACATCATCCTATGCTGGATAGCTAGGAATTCTGGATCTGCAGCCACATCCCAGATCTGTATTTGTCTTGGAGTAATAGGGATTCCTCCCCCCCTTCCTATGGGCAGCAAATCAAACCCAGCTGTGCAGTTGTAGCCAGAATAGGCTTTGGAAGAAGCATGGTCAGGCATTCGTTCTGCACGATTCAATAAACCAAACAGCCTTGAATTAAGAATATAACGCAGAAGGTTGTATTTCATGTGCTTGATCTCATTCCCATTTGTGGTTGAATCTGGACCTGTTTAGAAGCCACACACAGCAGCGTGGCGTAAGAAGGGCAGATGAG
Source organism: Dromas ardeola (assembly GCA_013398915.1). Classification (NCBI taxonomy): domain Eukaryota; kingdom Metazoa; phylum Chordata; class Aves; order Charadriiformes; family Dromadidae; genus Dromas; species Dromas ardeola. The sequence continues at coordinate 230,234 of VYZM01009097.1, forward strand.
AAAGCACAGAGAAAGACTCCTGGAATCAGCAGATAGTGTTCCTTGGCTGCAGCTGTGGTTATGCCTTTTACAGCTGCTATTGAAAAAAGCATGACTACAACTAAGGGAAATTTTTTGACCAGTGTGAACGTATACTTACACACTTAAACTCATTTGCAAATGGCATACAAACAAAATCATCACAGCCTTTATGTCTCTTATAGCTAACAAGGCACATCCATTTTTTAAGCATGCAGAATGGTGTTCTGTAGGAGAAAGATGCTATTTCAGTATACAGGCTGTGTTTAAGAAAGTTAAATTCAGCAGTCATATAGGAAAGGGGCTTGCATTCTGCACACAAGGTCATAGGTTATTTATATTTAATATATGACATCTGGCATTTTAAATAATTTCCTTGGCTAATTACCAGTGCCTGGGTGAAATGTGAAACTTCTGCCATTGGGGAATTAAAAGGAAAACAAAAACAAAAGTAGATTGCATAGCATTGGAAAGTTTTGTAGGGAAATTGGGAGTTGTCCTAATTCAGGCACTAGAATACATGGTAACAGAAGACACAGTCATTTGACTGAACTTGGATAAACTTTAAGTTATCAGTGAAAATCTGCAGTCATTCTTTTGTGATTTTAAGCCATTCTGTGACTTTAAGACTCCCTATGCCATGACTGTTAATTACAACACTCCTATCTAGATCTTGTGCTCAGAATTTGATCAATGGGGCATTTGTAATAGCAAGATTACAAAGTTTAACAAAAAAAGATTGCCTACAAGGTGTGTGTTGACAAAAACATACCTACATAAAAACTTAACGAGGTCACAGTCTCATTTAACCATTTTACAGTTTTCCCCAAGAAGTTTCACTGCTCTCCTAAACTTACTGCAGCCATATTAGTAGACTTTAATTTATTTTTCTTCAATATATTTTTACATTAAACAATCATTGCTTTGCTTTATTGTTTGTTTAACATTCTGCCATGTAAAGCAGACATTACTTCATAAAGTTTGCTGCTGCTGCTTTATATTTCTATAGTTTTACGGAGCAGGTTGGAATCCTCCCATTTGGAGATTACCATCACATGCATTAAAAAGACTAGAGGGCGTAGAAATCTGGCACTTAACTATGTGGGTCTCTTCACAGACTTTATATTCATAGTATTTTTCTCTCAAATCATCAAGTGAAAGCAAAGTAAAATTATCAGCTGCATTATTACTACTATCAATATATAAGGACACTTCAGACATGAGTATTTGCTTCTGAAATGATTGCTTTTACAGATACCTCAGAGTCTTATTACAAAGCCTAAAGTGGTTTGTGAGTGAAATCAGATGACAACTGAGATTGCTACTGGAACAAGAACAAACTCCTTTAATGCACAGTGATGTTTGCATAAGATAAATATTTGTGGAAACTCAAATGAGGTTTCATAAAAGCTCTTAGGCTTGATACAAAGACTAAGGTGGCATCTTACTTACTCTTCCACATTTTAATTTTCATTTTTGACTGTTCATTAGCCAGCAGACAGTCCTCTTGTACAGAACTGGGATATTGAAAACACAGGTTCTGTTCCAAGCTTCCAGTTTCTTGTAGTCTAATTTTCAGACTTTCTCAAAGCAACATGAGTAACTTGCTATTTATATAGACACTTAAAACATTGCCTAGTTTCCCTCGAGGGTGAGGATAATACAACTTCTGTTGTTCCTCTTTTCACTTAGATTGCAAATGCCTCCAAGTAAGGACTCTCAAGTCTGGAATACTTCTTATACACTGTGACTGAACAGTCAAGCAGCCTGCCTAGATGATTCGGGCTAATATTTCTATTTGTACTAGAAAAGGAGAAGCATCACGCAGCAGTTATAGCAAAATGGAACCCCCGGTCTCTGAGCCTTTAGCTATTCTATTCTAGGTTCTATACATACTGTGATACTCTTATGATATGGTTCTGTTTTGTTCAAGTATAATCCACGTGCAGTTTAAGGTCCACCACTTTTTCTGTATTCCAGATATACATTTGAGGTCCTTTGATTAACTTAGATATAACCACAATCTCATGTACTTAAGTCATTCCTCTTTATATATTGTAATTTAATAAATGATACATAACCTTTGCTTATCAGTAAATAAAGGTTTCTTTATATTAATTGTCTTCAGGGGTAGCAAAATAATATTTCCCCTCATTACAGCTTTTCACCATGATTCATAATAAGCAACCAGAATAAAGGTATTACTAATCTTTTCTTGATATGCATATTGCCAGGTTTGCGTCTGAAGCCTGATGGGCTCATTCTTCAGTGAAAAGGACTGTCAGCCTTGTGCAAATCACTTTTTTTTGCTGACTCAGGTCAGACTAAGCCAACATAAAACAATATGTTCTAATGCTGCAGAAAACTTTAAAAGCTCTCTGATAGTTTGGATCTTGGATTTCTACCTTTTCTCTGTGGAACTGGATCCATCCATTCTGCACTCATTAGATCACACGGGCTCACGCCACTTGCTTAGTCTGTGCCTAACGAGCTTTCTGACCCAACATCTTAACTTGGATACAACAGGTTTCAGCTGAGAGGCAACAGGTGTTGAACACGATTGCCATACCCCAACTGTGGCAGGTGCTTGTGTGTCTTTTTTGCTGTGATCCATTCCAGTACAAAGTCAAACAGGCCGGCCAGGTGGTTTACATTTATTTTTTCCTTTGCATTGGAATAGAGGCAGAAGTTCTCATTAGTAGCTCTTGCCTCTCGGTTTTTTAGTTGATTGAGTTTCTGCCTGGCTTGCTGTCCAGATTGCATGGAAGAGGGTTGATTCTTCTTTGACAGAGCAGGGGCTAGGAGGTCTAACTATTCAATTCGGTCACAGAATCAATCCTCACTACAGCCAGTCTTCTGATATTATGCTGCTGGTCCCGGTCCTTATCTTTCTACCCTAACCCCTTCCCAGGAATAGGCTTAGCAGCGTCCTCTGGCTCCTTACATGTCAGACTGGATTAGGATAAAGGTACTGCTGCATATTAAAAATTTATGGAAAGTAGAAAAGACAAAACACAGAAAGGAATAACTGATTAAATACTATCTCAGTATTCTTCCAAGCTGGAGAATGAGGTATTCAATTAACGGAGTGATCCCAGTCAGCTCTAGAACTTTACTCAGTAAGGATTCTCCTATTCAAAATTAATTTATTTTTGCTGTATTTGTAGATCCTATATATTAATTAATACAATTAATTTGGTATGTACAATGAATGGCTTAGCTGTTAATTTATACTGAAGAAAACAACAGAGTTTCAATGAATGCTCACATAAAATGGTCTTCTAACATGTATTCAAAATAGAAATCTTATCCCAAGGATTCATGTCATCTAGTTGGCAAGCAAAACCAAATCATACGATCAGTCCTTTTGCTTTCATTATCAAAAAGGCCACAGATGTCTGAATAAAAACAAATCACCTGTCTACAAATGCAAAATAAAATGTTTGACTTGCTGCTTACTCCTTTGGAGACCAGGGCCTGGTGGTCCCATACGTTAAGAAGAAATAATACCAATAAACCACAAGGAGATAACTGATGATAAGCTACAGAACAAGTATTTTTAGATTAAGAAAACCAGTGAGAGAAAGGGCTAAACTTGTTAAATTCCACATGATGACATTATTTTATCAGTAAATAATTCTATGAGGTCCCTAGCAAACTTAGATTATCTTCCCATTGAAAAATGAAATTTGTCTGAAACAACTGTATAAACCATGACATTAACAGTGCTTCGTGTTAAAATAAAGAACATGTCCATTCTAAAGCATGATACAGACGTCCGAGTGGTAAAAAAAAAAATCTTTTTCCTCATGTACTTCATTGCATAATGCCCTTTTGAGGCACTAAAATTGCTTGAGTTTGACAGACTGAAGATATGATTATGTGTACAATATGTTACATGCCTTTATCGCTTAGAATGTTATTTAGTTTACATTTAAAGTGCTCAAGACTGCACTGGTTACTGGTGCAAAATTTAACTCTATTCATTTTTATTTTTATTCAGTTTGATTTTTTAATAACGGATTTGCTGATACCAAGGTTCATGATCTGTTGATTGATCAGAATTGCAAAATGTATCATTAGAAAATTGCTCAGCATGCAGGCTACTTCTAATCTTGTAAATTACATCTAGTTTCTGTCATTGTTAGGCAAAAATGTCATAGCAGTTACATCCAGAATGGTATTAACAACTGGGAGGCAAATAATATACAGTAATGGAAACTGTTCACCTCCATGACAAAGGTAAGTGATTAAACAAGTAGTTTAATATCCCTAAGTGAAACACACTATATCAAAATTAAAAGCTACATAGGGAGGAAGTAGAATATAAGACAAAAAACATTAGAAAACTTCTATAGATTATATATGTAATATCCAAGAGGTAGCAGAAACACAGCAAAATGATGGTTTGTCCTTGAAAAATTAAATTCCTTAAACAACACCAAGAGGGAGACAAGGTTTGTAAAAGATGCTGGGTTGACAATACCAAAAGAAAAGTAGCACAAACCCCACAGTTCAGGCAGCAAATGATAAATGAACCTGTGCCCTACACAGTGAACTGAGTACACCTCAGTGATCCTCACTGCATAGAAGGAAGACTGACATTTGCACTGTCAGAGATGGAGGTGTCTCTGATACTGACACCTGCAGGCTAACACTGCTGAACTATTGGTTGGAAACAGATTCTGGTCAGAACTGATTTGGCACGGCTTCAACCAATATCCTGAAGATTAAAAGATGCCGTATATTTCCACAAACCATCTTCAAGGCCTTTTCCACAGATGGAAGACCAAGGCAAACGAGAGTTTTAGCCATCACTGCTATGAAACAAGTATCTGCATGAAAAAGAACGCAACCCCCCTGAAGTTCTAAAAAAACTATGCTGTGCCATGCAGAACTATTGCATGGCACAGCATAAAGTGATCTTTCACAGGGACATAGTGAGGTTTTAAGGATACATTGTTTATAAAGATAATACAATGGAGGGAAATTCACAAAAAGAATGAGTTTGGTGACCATTTGAGGAAGAAAAAAAAAATCAAGGAAACAGCAAAAAATAAATTCCAACTGTGAATTTATCTAATTACAAGGAAAAAAAGCTGAAGGCTATTGTTTTGCCTATTCTGTCTCCCTTTACTCTTTCTATTTTTATAGACTAAGCAAAAGATGGATAATCTTTCCAGGTAAAATATCTACTGCAGATATAGCATCTAACTTTTATCCTATTATAAACAAAGAAAATAGGCAGACAGTAGACATAATGGTTTTAATGTAAACATTTAGAAGATGAAGATGTTTTAAGAGGACAGTAATGTAAAGAGATGAGTTAATTCTTGCATGTAGGCACCACTGACAGTGCCCTACACAGAACCACAGCAAATAAACTAATAGAAATAGGTGCCATATATACAGGCTCTTACCTGCTCAGCCATTGAGACAGCAGGAATAGAGGGTACCAGACTGAAATCCAAGGTGGGACAACAAAGGACACATTTTCAAAAGATTACAATAGTATGACTGCAACATTGCCACTGTAAATAGATGTTCATGGCATACTAGGTGTTCATAACAGATGTCAGGATGATATCAACCTATTTCCTATTTAAATAAAACCAAACATGCCGCTTTTCCAAGTCTTGTTCAGTCTGCAACTGAACAGTCCAAAATGTTTTCTGAAACTTGTAAGAAAACAAAAAAAATAATCAAGGGGATGATCCTGAGGAATAACATGTGTTTTAGCAATAGTGTGCACAGCAGTAATATGCATTTGGTTATGTTCCTCTTAGAGCAGGAGGTTATGGGTTGAAGCAGTTAAAGTGAAAACACCCCATAAATACAACCGTATTTATTTGTAAAGGAACGAATTAACCCATAAAACCACCAAAATGACAGGTTTGCAAATAGAAGGATGGAAGTAGGGTTTTTAAAAAATATTTTAATATTTAGAAACTAACGTAAAATTGTAAAATACAGGGAGGCGCTAGTACTTTCCTGAAAGTTTCTTCATTAACTTAAACTCTGCCGCTGAACTAAATGTACTCACAGACAATAAAAGGCAAAGCCTCTGGAATCTGCTACTTAGTTTCCATTTGAATTAAAACATACACATCTCCAGTTTTGCTCAATTAAAAAAGAAGAAATGATCAATCAGCCATTAAGTGGTTTCTGCTGGGCAGGGATTCAGCAGGAAGCAGTCAGCAGGACTGTATGTACCCACAATCACTATAATCCATGACTTTTTTAGCATGTAGTAGCATTAAGCTGTCCTGATGGCTTTGACATGCTTTTGCTCAGCAAAAAAAATGCTGAAGAGGACAACAGCTGCCCTTCTTGGTGCTCTCCTGCAGGCAGACTCTAATCCTCTGGGTTTATACAGTTGTTCAAGAAACATTACAAGGAAAAGCCTCCTAAAGCACCAGAGGCACCAAATGGGAAACTGCTTGCTCAAGGTTTTACCTATATCATGAAAAAGTGTATTTTATGCTCTTAAAATTTGTACAGTAGTACCTTCCAAAAACAGTCAATATATGAAAGATCCATATCACAGAATACTGCTTCATATTTATTATCACAAAGGGAGGGGTGTGTCTGCTACAGTATAACCATAAACTGGAAATGAATCTTTTCCAGTCAAGACAGTACATGAAAGTTATTCGTCTAGCAGCTTCCAAAGTTGTAAACCCAGTTCAACTGGCTACCAGGCTCTGACTGTGCTTGGTACAAAACAATTGGTAGGTACCAGTGAATCAGACAAAAGATCAAACTAAAAATAGTTTCAACATTGGTATTTATATACCTTCAGAGTATTAAAAACAGTTTTACTGGATTTCTTGGACTTTTTCTCATTGGGAATGCCCTAATAAATTATACTGGGGCTGTTATAAAATTGATTGTAAAAGCTTAAAATTAAGCTTTAAAATTACAGTAGAAAATAACTGAAAGCCAAGAAACGTTACTGTGAGAGTAAAATTTGAAAGAAATCCAAACTTGTTAAGGCATAGAACCTCATATAGGATATTCAAGCAATGTTAACTCTTTCCTATAGCAGTCCTGTAGTTGGAAAATAAATTCGATCCATCTTTTAAGATTATTTTAATCTGAGATTACTATTTCTTATTACAGTAAATGATGTCAAACATTTGGTATTAACGTACAGTGTTCCTGGTGTCAATAACTTTGTGAAATATCTAAAACTCATCCGTTAAGTAAATGTAACATCAATTCACTGTGTGACGCTTCCTGTTGGGAAGCAGTAGCTATATGTGGTTTATATTGCTAAGAGAATCACAAATAAGAAAGATCCTAAAAGGAAAGGCATGGTTGCCAGTAAACTGTACAAGACCAAAGGTTAAGTAACTCTCAGAACACGAGGTTATGGGTCGAACTAGTTAAAGGGAAAATATCCCAGAAATACATTTCAGAAAATGAACTAATTAACCCATAAAATCACCAGAATGACAGGTATTTAAACAAAAGGGTGGGAATAATTCCTTTTTGGGAAATCTGCTTCAGTATTTACAATATAACTGGCCCAAATATGACTCAAAATTAAAAAAATAAATTAGCAATAGGATTTAAATTCTTTTGTACTTAATATCTCTGCATTTCTCAGTAGTGGCTCAAACACTCAAGGAAAACAGTATTCTTAAAGGGAAGGTTTTATATTTTTCCTGCTTCAGTGTAGGGTGTATTTCTGTAACACCTGAAGCCAACCTAATTTACCGTTGCCATTAGCCTGGCCCTCCACCCTACCCTTAGCTGCTCAGTGATTTGTGGCGATGTGAGCACTGTGCAGTCAGTCAGCTCAGGGATTTGAGCCAGTCACAAACTAGCTCTCCAAAGAAAGCAACTTTTTGTCTGGGTTCCCTGAACTGGCTCATTATGTGGTAGCACGAATGGCACACGGGAGGGACCTCAGCTAGCTCCCTTTCATGTGTGTTTGATATAAGGTCCCAGAGCCCCTGTGGCCATCAGCTGTCCAACAGTCAGCGGCTAACCATCTGTATATGAGGCCCATAGTTCACAGTCTAAATAGTGACTTAAACTAAAATTAACTTTAGGTTCCACTAATATGGCAGCTAGTATCTTAAACAGATGAAACTTCAGTAAATCTGATACTTCTGACAAGGGGACAGTACCATCTTTCAGCAGAAAGTCACAAATCACCCAGCCTGACTGGTTAGGAATTATCGGTTAGAACCAACAGAGTAAAGGTGCAGTGAGATAGTTGTACCAGTCTAACGCTTCCCTATTACGGAAAAGAGGGTTTCTCAAGATTTTCTCTCGCCTGACCCTCAGAGAACTGAATTAACTCACTAAATCAGATGGAACTGTCTCACTCGCTTTTGCTGTATTAATTTTCTGCCCGAGGCAGTACCTGGTGGGAATGGAATCACTTTCTTTTGTAAGGGCAGGTTTTTTCCAGCTCAGCTCAGCTCATCCTGCCTCCTTTGCCTCTGAGGCTATGGATGCACGTCCTGGTCCGATTGCTGCTGGGCTGGGGGAAGAGGGTACCTCTCCCTGCCACCTACACAGCTCACACAGCCAAGCAGTGAACACTCCCTTTCCAGTTACGCTTAAAATAAACCACACTAGCCCACACAGCTTAAATAGCAGATCTTCCTTAATTCCTTTTGAAATTCAGGATGGAACCTGTATGTTGATCATAACTTTATGACCTTCCTTTTCTTCACCAGCAACCCACCTGCCTATTCCCCAGAGCCAGTTCTCTGAGGTGCCTTTTGGGTGCATACCAGAGCGCTCTCATGACACACCTATGTTGCAATGAGGCCACAACAGACATGTGAAAGACAGGGCCTTGCATATAGCCCCTTCCTGTTCCTCTGGTCTTGTGCCTTCTCCACAAAAAAAAAAAGTTATTTGTACCAACTGAACATACCTGGTTTCAAAAAAATAAGGTACGAAGAACCTGCTGCTTCAACATACATTGTTAATTGCTTGCCTTATGCCAAAGTGTAGAGAGACCGGAAACAAAAAAAAAGCTTTTAAAACATGGGGTATCTGCAGGTTGGATCAAAGAACCAACCAATCTATGGAGAATGAATACACGGCAGCAAATGCACAATCACAGGCTTCTGACCTACAAGACTTGCAGGAAAAGCCAGCCCAAGTCAGGCACAGTGCAGAAATCATTGGAATCGGTTCAATTTGACTGAATGCCAGAGCACAGTCTAATCTAGGGAACAGAGCCAGACCTGACCCCATTTGCAGGACCTTTGTTGCTGTTTTAAACACATATCTTTACTGTCCCAGATAACAAACCAAAGATGGTATTAACTTAGCAATTAAAGAATAATTAGCAAAATAAGTAATGATTTGATCCGTGTCAGTTAGTCAGACTGCCATTAATGCCAACTGGGTATACTAAGTATAGATCTTTCTCTAACAACATTTTAATCAATTTGAATAAATAAGTTAATTTAGGCTACATGATAAATTATAGCAGCTAAGTCTGAAAACCCCCTCTTCACTCATTTATACTTAAGCAACTTAGCCATTAAGGTAAACTGCAGTTATAACAAGTACTAGGAGACAAATTTAATATTTACATCTGTTTGTACTTTGAGACTAATAAGAATATGGTGTTAGGCAATACCAGCTTAATGGTTTCTTCCTTCCCTCTGCACCATAGGAGCATGCCATCTGCTCAGCTGCTTTGGCACCACCATTTGTGAGACCACTCTGTGAGCCAGACCAAGGGAACTGACCCAGCTTCGTTCTTTATTTAGGGGGAGGATTGTCCAGGGCGGAAAAGTTCCCTGATCTGATCCCCACTGTGGCCCCATAAAAAGCTGTGTCAGCACAACTGGTCAGGGATGGTGTGGAGACTGCAATAAGCAACACAGGCCAAGGATATCTTAAGTTGGTACTGCTGCCAAATGCTTTGTATCATGAAACAGAAGCGCAGACGCAGAACTAGTCACTGTGCATGCTCAGAAGGGGCAAGAGCTGGAGAGAAACTCTCTAATACACTGCCCTTGCATCAATCTTCTTTACAAGCGTCAGTAAAAAAAACTTGTGAACAAGTATATAAATGAACAGATGGTACCTCAAGGATAAATGCCATGAATACATCGCTGTAGAGTGACTTTAGAAGAAACCCTGTGATGAGGCTGATCGATAGCAAAACTTGGAGAAAGTAAGTCTGAAAGGTAAATAATGAGGTTTATTGCAAGTGGTAAAGACAGGGCTATTGAATTATTTGCTGTAGGATTTTCTCTTGTTAACCTTAGTTTTAGAGATACATTTTGCATTCAGTAAAGAGAAGGATAATCACTTCAAAGGATCACTGCCAGAAATAAGTGATATGCAATAGTAAATCATAAGGAAAAACAGACTGAAACTGACTTCAAGTAAGAGAGAATCTTTAAAGCACTTAAACAACAATTAATCAATTTATTCCCCTCCCCACAATTCATTCCAGTAACTCTGAAAAGAAACAATCCATCCACTAGGGATGATTGCTGTTCTAAGCCATGGCCCTGATGAATATGTTTTTTAGTCTCAGATATAAGTAAGAGCTACAAAAGGTTAAAAAATGTGGGTATAGTTCAGATAAACATCTAAGAGTTTGGAAATTCATCTGAACGCTTTCTGTCAGAAAAAAATGTGCTGTAAGTCTCGTGAGAAAAAGGCTTATTTGTGATGTTGCTGGCACTTTTATTTCTGTTCTCAGCTGGAATATGATGAGAGTAGTCAACTTCTCACATGGTGTTTTGTCTTCAAGAGTTGTGGGGAAAAAGTTCGGTTCTAAAAATAGAAGATTACGGTGAGACTCTTATCCTACGTAAACTGACTTCGCCTCTTGTTACTAAAAGAGACAATGGGACAGTAAAGTAAAATTTTGGCAAAAAGTGGAAAGTTGCATGCAGCTAAAGAAGAAATAATTGTTTTCATTTTACAAATTAAAAAAACCCCTACATACCCAACTTGAAAGACAATTTCTGATTTTTAGTTACATAGCACTACATCAAAAATCCTTCTCTTAATTAACACAATAACTCTGACAATCGCCAAGTTCTTATGGCGGTGCCTTGAAAAGAAGCTTGACTATACACAGCAGTAGGACTAGGGTCTTAGATACGGACAGAGTAAATTGTCTACAGCAGGCAAGTTACTTCCAAAAACTAAATTTCATTTCCAAAATGCCTTAGAAATTTATCAGTCTTTCTTTATAAGTCAGTGGGATGGGATGTAGTCTCCAACATTAGTTCTGAAAATGGAACTTGAACTTTTAAATGACTTAGACTTCTTGAAATTTTCTTACCAACAGCTTTATGTGACAAATATACGTATTTGCAGGGACAGGCTACGGTGTACATGTGACAATAAATTTTCATGCTGTAGCTCCAGCAGACTGCTCCACCTCACCAAAGGCAACTAGAGAAACAGCACATCACTTCCCTAACGGCAATTCTCGCTTCTGACAGATCAGGTTGGTTTGGTTTTTTTTTTTTCTGAAATAAACAACTATGGTTTATACTTCCTTGGAGTAGCTCTACTGGGAAGTCTTTAATAGACTTCTAATGTCACAGACATCCAAGTCAACCAGGTAGCTAATATCCATGTGACATAGACTGATAAATACAGCTTTTTGTCAGCAGTGCTGACTTAACCCTTGCACCCAGCCCCTTGTTCCCTTACTTTTTTCTCCCTTGTTGCCCCCGAACAACTGCTGGGAGGGCTGGTGGAAGGGGTGTAGAGAGGAAGTTGTTTTTAACCTGTACCAATTCTCTAATCTGTTTTACCACAAAACCCCATGAACAACTGTAGTGCCGCAACTGAGACAGTGACACAGATGTGGAGAATGAAGAGTTGGGGATTGAGAAGCACTAACACAAGAAAAGGCGTTCATCAAACTACAGCAGCCATCCTGTCCGAGCATAACATGTTTCTGCTACTTATCTAGCCAGCCAATTAAAGAAGAATTCTTGGAAAGCAAAAGGTGTCCGTTAAAGATGGCAACAAAACTTGTCTTTTAAATAATAAAACTCCCTTCTAAACTGAAACCATAGGGGTGTGATTTAAATAGTCTGAGTAGAATTTTGGCTGCTTCTTTGCAAATCCATATTATTGCACATTTACTAAATGTGCAAAACTGGGCTTGTTTACACCGGGCTTGTGTGGCAGAGACAGTTCTTATTAAAATTACAAAATTTTTAAAGGATCATATCTCTCAGTGTTACATATTCAGAACTAATAGTTCAGCTGGCATATCGTCTGTGCATAAATTATATGATGCTGCCCTTTTCTCCCGAAAAAGAACATCCACTTATAATTCACACTTGTGTTATGAGGACCAAGGAGATATCCACTTAAAAAGGGTCACACGCAGTTCAGATCACATTATAACAAACTCACTCTGCTTAGTCTTCAAGGGGGTCTCTCCTTCTCCCTCCTACCCCAGATGCTGTTGCAGTTGCATACTGCTTTTGTATGAACAAGCTTGTTGTTATTGGAAGCTCTTGCAGTTTATTGGAAAATTAAAAATTAAAATATGCAGACTATTTTATAACCACACATAAATTTACAGACTTCCAAGATCCAGTATGCTTGCCTATCGCCAAAGCAGATTACACAATACAGGCATTTGTAGGGAAAAATTCATAGACAGATTTTTAAAGGCTCTGTAACACTCAGAAAAGAACTGTTAAGCAGCTGCTCATTCCCCACTTTTATGAATAGAGGGCTGAGTTATTACTTCATATAATACAGCACTTGTTTTGGCATAGGTAATCCCTAACGCTTAGTCTGTTTACAGGTCATATCTGCCTCCCCAGTGATACTGCCAGAGCCTGGTAAATTTTCTGAAGGGCAGTAGGACTAGACTGAGTACCTTTCACAAACCGAACAATGTATATGCTCCCTCTATAGAATCTCTATACAGAGATTCTAAAGAATATGCTTTTGTTTTAGGGAACAGAGGGACTTTTTTGTTTTGCTCCTCCCCTCCCAAATCTTTCCCTTTAGAAATAAATCTTGGTAATCCTGCATGTTTGTGGTTTTTAATCTATAGACAAAAATATGGAGCCAGGAGTCAGATGAAAACTAAAATGCATAAATCCTTTTAAAGGAATTTCTGTCTTATATAGGCTTATTTAGATGTGGTAGGAACATGGAGACTGGAGCCAACTGTATTGTTTCTGCCAATCTGCCTTGAAGTTCAAGAGTGAATAATGTCAAGAAATTCATATGCTTTCCCAGATATATGGTTCACAGATAGCAATGTCTAGTTTGTCTGTCACCTATCTCAGCAGCTGTAAGAAGTATCTGAATTCATCAGGAAGACGTACTGTGGAAGATATCATAACCTCGTTAGATAGAATATAATAGATTCTCAGGAGCAGCATCAAAGAGTATTGAAAAAAGGTTAGTGTGGATCCTGGAACAAGTTTTCTTTCAATTCTTTCCCCTGAACCTTTGCCCTCTCCTCACATTTTTCCATCCCTTATGCTCTTTGGGACCAGTCCAGCATGGAGCATCTCTCTGCAAACCTTGGCTTCACTCATAGCCAAGTAAAGCAAAGGATCAAGCTCATTTCCTGTCTAGAGAATCCGAACTTCAAGTGCATCATTCATAAATCATAAGGATCATAAGCTAAGTATTTATTTGGCCTCTTTTTTTTGAAAGAAGAATTGGTATCACAAGGCACCTTGAGAATGGAGTTTCCATCTTCCCTGCCTTGATCTGAGCGGGAGCATTACTGAATTTGAGGACATGGTCAGACTCGTGCCACTGATCTGTACTAAGAGGTGAACTCCTTCACACCACCTGTAGTTGCCAGTCCTCTCAGATCTGCCAGTCTGACTACACGTGGAGCCACTCCCTAACCTGGTTCTGTCAAAATAATCTGCTTTTTGTGGCACATGATCAGAGAACCGTAAGAACCGTAAGAAAAGAATGAAAGAAAAATGTTCCTTTTTGTTGGCTCCTGTTACTCGAGGGACTGGACAAGGTTGTCACTGACAGTTAGCTGCCATGTCTGTTAATACCCTGAAACAAAGCGAATGAATACCATGATTTAGAAGAAAGGAGCGAGATCTAACTAGGAAACCCTAGGAATATCATAGGAGTAGGCAACTATATAGCAGTTTCATTAGAGAGAGAAACTGATGACCATTTGGAAAAAAGTCTTTATATTTTAATGATCTGTAAAGTTTAGCCTCTGGCAGTTCTATTTTAAAAATAATCTTTTACAATTAAAACCAGTTAACTTAGAAACTTCTGCAAGATGAAATGTATTTGATCTCCTGTCCATGTTCTGAATTGCCACGACTTTTGTTTGCTGCAGACTAACTCCCCTCCAAATATAAAATGCTTGTATCTTTCGTGCATAGAGAAGAGGCACAGCATCTGTTACCCAGTGACTGCCTTACTGCCAGGAAAGACAACTCAGTTTGTACGAGAATGCTATTGGTCTGTTAGCCATGCAAGAATCCACTTAGCTTCCATTTCAGCTCATTTGTAGTTGCCAGTATCTACCCTTTAAATACTTACAGCTGCCACTTCTGTGTTCAAAAAGTATCTATTTTCATCTTTCATTTAGGAGTGAGACCTTGTCCAAAGCATCTGGTAATGTGAACCGTGGGGCCCTGGATAGCCCAGGAACTATATAGCCTGGTTCAAAGTCATCCTAGATGGGAGTGAGAGTGTTTTGTAAGTGGTTCTTCTAGCGGCAGTGGCTCTTGGTTATCAAAAAAATTCCACCCAACAAAACCACTCTGTTTTGCCAGCTTGTTTTCCCTCTGCATCAGTTCCCCAGCCTAGTTAGCCAAATAGTTGTACACACAGTTGCATTTGCAGAACCCAGAGGATGACACAGGGGCAAGAAGAGATGTCCAGGGTTACTTTTCTAAAACTGACTTCAACAAGACACGGTTGTAAAACTGACTTGACTACACTGTATCTGAATCACAGGCAGAGGACTTCAGCCTATACACACACTAATCCAAACCTCTTCCAAAGCACTAATACCCAAGACAAACACTTAGAAGGATGCTGTGGATTCAATAATTATTTCAAAGTATTTTTCATTTTCAGGAAATAATAGTGGGAGAGCAGAAGAGGTAAGACAAGGTATTTAATTTTAGATTCCACAATTGACTGAATTGTGTATCAGCTGCCATGATCCCTATCGTGGGCTAGCAAGAGGCAATAAAATGTCTAGGGTTTAAAAGATAGAGTCTTCCCTAAAATCACAATCTATGCTCAGAAATGGAGATTTCCATCACAAACTCACACTGCTGCCATATGCATCAAAATCAATGGTTAGTCTATCAGAATTACAACTATTTTACCATTAAATAATGCAGATACCGCCCCCCTCCAACTTCTCCCACTGTGACTGAGAGTGTATGTACACTGTAGGCATTTTTAGAGCTACAGCTCATGCAGGCACAGCCAGCCTGGCTATAAAGCAGCTGTATTAGCTGTTGCTAACAGAGCCCTTGCAGCACATATTTCATTGCAGGGGTGCATTATGTTCTACAAAACAGAATAAATACTTGAGAAGTTTACCAGCTCTGAAATCTGCTTTGGCCTGGCTGTTCTGCCAGTAGCCAGTCATTTTAACAATACAACTTAAATTACGAGGAAATAACATTTGTCTTTGCTTTGCAAGTTCTGTGATTCCTGAGAGCAGCCAACTGTTTCCCAATGGACAGTGTTCTTATTCAGGAAGGCTCTATTGCCACGACTCTCACCATTCGTAGGGATAATTTGATGCAAAAAAATTACAACTCTGATTTGACTAATATGAACCCTGCCCATAAACAAGATCTACAAATGTTAGGCTGCCAGGAGGTACTTCTCCGGGCCTGAAATTAATGAGGCTGTGCCTGTACTGCCGCTTCCTAGGTGATGAATATTGAATTCAGCAGTCTCCATTCCTAGGTACCCTTTCTTGCCTAGGTGCCATCCTTGCTGTTGTGCCACCATTAATACTTGAGTGGTCCCAGAGTTAATTGGATCAGGGAATTGATTCACCTGAAAAATAAAAGCAACCATAAGCAGTGTCTGTGCTGGCACAGTGGAGGAGGTAGCAAGTGATGTAGGTTGTAATAAGAAGCAGAAGGCAAGGACTTAATAACTTGGTTTGAATCACAGCCTATTATGTGAGCCTTGATAACATACAATGTCTCTAGGCTAACAGAGGAACTGGAACTGTAAAGGGATGAAACTACCCATGAGCCTGAATAGCTCAGGACAGACCTCACGTCAGCTTCCGTAGTTCCTTGCCTTAGTTGTATCTCCATACATTCAAGAAATTACGCATTTCACATTTGAATTGAATGCTACAATAGGTTATTCAGTATCTTAGAGTGTAGCTTTATTTGAGCTTTTGAGTGTATTATTTGTTTCAGGAATAATCAGTCCCAAGAACATACTGGCAACATAGTTCAAACACAGTGTCATTCTAGTACACCTATGAAACTCAAGGACAGGTGGCAACTTCTTCTACTGATGGTCATTCAGTACCCCTTTACAGCATTCTTCAGTTCACCTCCCATCTCAGTAAACCATAAAAAGTTTCATGAAAAATCTCATACAGTCCCCATGAAGTACTGGATACCAGTTCCTTCTTTTTAAGCACACAATATAAAAATTTCAAACAGAAAAGGGCTTGAGGCAAAATTCCTTGCCTAAATAGCTTTTAAGTTTGTGAGAACTTAGATCCAAAATATGTTACTTTAATCCACCTAATTTACCCATCATTTCATCCTTTATAAGTAATCCAGTCTAAAACCTTACAGTCAACTAGTGAAAACGTGAAACAATGTTGATCTCTGTTTTAAATAATCTCCTGTCAAGAATCATATATAGGAAAGTGTGTCGCTACTTTCCACATCTGTAGTGTATAGGTCTGAATTCAGGATGTTATCCAGCATCCCAGAACCATATCTATATGATCAATAAAAGCACTCGGGGAGATGGCTTCATGTAACCCCAGTTCCAGATCCCTGACTATTTTAACTTTCTTCTCACTGGTTCATCCAACAACACATTCTTTTAAGCTGCTTTATATGAAGTTTTTCTTTCTCCCACATCTTGATTATAACATGAGTCTACTCTGAGTCCCTCAGCTTCCTCCTCCTTTACCACATCCATCTTTGTCTGTCACAGAGAGCACAAAAAGCACAAAAAAGATGTACACCAGCTCGTGAAAAATGGGTCAGTCAGCTTTGCGCTCCTCTCTACTTTCCACCCTTCGTGTACATTTATATCCTGCCTGCCCTACCTTTCGTGTTTGTTCTCTTAGACGGTAAATTCTTGATAGTGGATGCTCCATGTACTCTTAACACTTGGCCTATTTTAGACATTGCTATAATACAGATAATATATTCCACACAGACCTGAACTTCATCTCACAACAACAAACAAACCCCGTGCATAATTGCTAATGTTTTTAAGTCACAGAAGTAATGCTGGAGTCTATTTTTAGACATTGTGTTAAGTTTCACTCACTTTTGATAATCTGCATTTTCTTTTTGTGGAGTTCTGTTTTGTTTATAGTTTAGAAATTGTGTTAGATCTCACATGATGACCTTTAAAATAAACCGAGCTCAACATCTTGATATCCACAATGGCGTGGGAGTCTAAAGATGTGGTTGAAGATACCTGTTTCTCGTTACGAGGAAACTAATGACAGATCACGCCACTTCCTCACTTATCAAGGAAGATCCTCTTGGTGCTAGTTTTATGTTAAACTACAGCAGTTCATGATGTACTGCTTGTATTTATAATATAGATACACACACAGGATGTTGACAGAGCTCAATACTGTATATTGTTCATTAATTGACTAATCTATACAAATTAGCAGAATAAATTTGATAGCTTTTATCTGCTATGCAAAGGTTATGAACTTGCCCACAAAATACTGAGCAGTAAACAGATGGGAAGTATACTGGATAGACATGCCAGACACTTCCCAGTTCCATTTCTTGAATCACAAGGAAGCATATCAGACAACTGCACATCCAGTTGGTCTGTACCTTCTCATCTCGCTAATGTCTGTACTAACTTGCACAGAAGTGTCAAAGAATGAAAATTATTACATTCTTTTAGGAGATCAGCTGTGTCATAAACAGTAACAGTAAAACTCCACAGAAGTCCATATCACTGACCCTGAGTCTTGATCTGGAGATACTGTACTTGAAAGGACTAAAAAAAAAAAAAATATTTTAATTGCTCTTTTCATTTTCTGCTACTGATGTTCGTGCTGAGGTTGTCAACAGGATGTTTCATGCTAAGAACCGTACTGAAACAAGCAGCTCATTCCACCTTAGTTAAAACATCCCTACTGCCTGCATAGGTATTCCCATGAGTGCAGGTGCTGGAGCAACAGGCTCCCTGTCCAGTTGTGTTTTCCACCTTCGTAATTCATCTGAGGTATTCTTGCTACATTACTGTTCTAGCCAGTCTTTGACATGTCAAGTAAGGCACTTCAGGTGCTGACTGACATTTGGTAGTAGATTTTGTTGGGGCCATCAAAGGTGGTGGCCACTCTCAGTTGTCTGCTCTGCCCCTGTGCTAGATCCCCCTGCTGAAGGGACAGGCGCATGCTCTCAAGGCCCCCAGTCACAGCATGAGGAAGTAACACAACGAAAACCAACACTGACACCAGTTGAATGCTACCAGCTGTGCACTACAGAAGTCAAGGAAGAAGTATTTGTGCAGCTCAGTGATCTCTACCTAGAGAAGCAATCATTGCCAAGCAAAGACAACAGATAACGCTTTTTTTGTCATGCCAGCTAAATGCCTTCCTGAATGAAAGTCAACACCTGCACAACACTGTCCTAGTAACTCAGGTGTAACAGCTGAATCCCAAATTCATTGTAGTTTACCCAGGGACGCAAGAAAGGCTTGCAATGGAAATTCAGGGATTAACAAGGTGACTATTTATGTTCAGATAAAAAGACTGGTCAGCTTGACATGCCTACTCTAAATATTGAGGTGGTAGAAAAGAATGGTATTTACAAAAGCTAACTTTAGCTTAGTGAGGCTAAGAAAAGAACAGAGAAGAAACTATTCTGAACTACCATTTGAAAATCCTCCCTTCCCCACCCACACTGACCTGAGTGAAGAGTAGCCTCAGTAAGACCAGCTTTCCTCAGTATCCCAAAATCTGTTAAAAAGCTACAGACAACTTCTCTAAAGGCCGACCTGTATTTATTGGAAATCAGTTTAAGTCACAGTTATAGACAAGCCAACCAAACTTACTAATGCAAGAAGGTATACAGTTAGCTGCTTTCTGTGGGTCTAGGATCCTAGAACTATTAAAAAAAAAAAAGTATCACTGCATACTAAACCGAGGAATATCCCTCCGATTTGCTCATAGGCACTTCTATCTTTGCAAGGAGCAGAAATAAACTACAGACCTAGATGAGAGTTCTGGCCTTGGAACAGATACATTTTCCACTGGCCCCATGTACCCAGTTTGTAAGGATATAATTAGAGGATTAGAATGTCCTAAAACAAGACAGCTACTGTGTTACCTCTCTCATTTTCCCAGAGGGGAGGTTTTCGTGGCTTGAGGATCAAGTTTGGCTCCCATAAACCCTGTAAAAATTTGTAAAGGAGAGCGTTCACTTTTCATACATGCATTTACACAGAAACATCATCATTCTGTTTTGTTGGGCCATATAGGACATCAGTGCGATGACAGCGCGCACGTGGCGTTCTGAAGCACAGGGGAAGTGAGACGAGTGAACTGTGTGGGCGAAACGTTCTCTCCGACCAGGTGATCCGGTGAATTCACAGGCTGGGCTGAGGGGGAAATGGTATGCATAATGGCAGTCTAGCACTGATAGGTGAAGATGTTAGATGTTTTTTAACAGGATGAGGTTAGCTCTTCCTTTCATGGAAATACATCAACCCTTTCTGGAAAATCATCTTTTCATCTAAATTACTTTTTTTTTTTAAATTAAGGGGTGTGAAAAAAATAACAAAGTGGGGGTGGAACAAATCTGTTTGTCTTCAGTGTGTTCCTCTACATGAAAAAATGAAATGGAAACTCTGTCCTCCATCATACTTTGAGCTATGTTTGTTTCCGTAATGCAGTGGCATAGGGCATAATTTTAAATAAATGGTGTGTTACACATTTTGTCTCTAACAAAGAATGGAGAATCCTACTATGGTCTTACAAAAGTTTAAATACTGAATATGAACACAAGGAAGATGGGTAAATGCTGAATCTATGGGTAAGTGCTGAACCAGTACTACTGTACTGAAAGATGCCAGTGATTAGTTTTTGGTTTTTTTTTTATCTCTACCCCTTCACCCCAGCATCACTGCCATTACAGGATATGCACACGTCTCAGGTCACACTGCATAGCCTTGCATGTTACCTATACTAGTGAGCAAACTACCACTGATTTTACAGTCTACATTGCAACACTTGGCATGCTGATAAAAGTTAATGGGAGAGAAGACAATTTATTAAATCGCTATTAAGTCAGTATTCATAATGCAGTATTTAAACAGCCTAAAGGCTATAAACCTTGTAAGTACTACAACTGCGTTCCATGCTCAGGCAGAGCAAAATATGAAAGCTGGTATTAGCTGTAATAAGAGAATGCCACAGGGCAGCGAGACAGTAAACTAGAATTACCATGTCACTGGTATGACAGGTAGGCATCATGGTCTAACTGCACAGTGATTTACTGGCTTAATCCTGCAGTCTCAATATTCCAGCTTTCTAAAATCCTATCATTCTGATGCCCCTGTGAACACTCCCTTCTGCCGTTCCCTCTCACCTAAGGATCTGAACACTGAATGTTCGACTAACTTCTGGAGAAAAAAAACTGCAAAAAAAGAAAAAGCATTGTATGCCGTAGAGGGGAAATAAATGCATGCTTCTGCTGAAGCGAAACTGTCCCATATTGTTTTTAACACTCTTAAGATCTCATGGGTTTTGTGGTTCATATAGGTACCTCTACCCAGACATGTTTGTGTTGTCTGGTGTCCAGGATTTGTCTCTATTTCAGCACAGTGAAAAGAAAACAATGACAATGGTTTCAGCTTTTAAATTGTTTGCCGCCTGGGACTTACGAATGTATATAACTAGAGCAGATACACACAGATGGTCAAGAAATTGGCTTTACATTTTATAATGATTCAGAGAGCTAGTGAAACAGTAAAGTACTAAATGGCATTCACATCTTCGATGCCTGAGAAGCTTAAAGGAAATTGCACTAGCTAATTTCTTAAGTAAATAAGCATGCACTGAATCAAATTAGATATGTCACTGAGAACCTTCCCAGTGAAGTGTGATTACAGCCTAATTTTTTTTTTTTTCCTAACTCAAAGGAGAATGTTTTCAAACACTTGAAATTAAAAAAGGTAAAAAAGTACTAGCTTTTAGTTTAATATCTGTGTAACTCTCACTTTTCTCAGACCACAATGAGGGAAAACATTTTATCAGTTTCTGCTTAAGAAGTTTAACATAGAGACCTATGACCAAATGCTAACAACCCTTGCTAATGCCTGTGCACAGAATAGACAGCGGCAAGTATACAGGCATGCCTGGCACACGCAGCTTCCTAACACTGCAGAGACAATTTCACAAGTTATCAAAAAACCTTATTAGAAAAGGTAAAATGTTTATACAGTTTGAAAACACCTAAAAAGTACAGACTGAAAATCTGTACTCAAATCCAATTGTCAGCTCTACACAATAGAACACTAATCAAAAATCCATGTTCACAACTATAGATAGATTATAACCATTTCAGTTACAATCACCAAGCAATAATTTTTAAAGGCAGTTAAACAGGAAGCTCATTTTTCGTATCAAATACAATGACACACTGAAGCATTAACAAATGTATAGAGACTATCAAGAAAAATTAATTTAAAATTAGTAAAGTGTCAAGATTTGTACTATAGTGCTTTGTAAGAGGATCTCTCTCAGACAGTAACTTTCTAAAAATGGACAACAGAGACTCTCCCACCATGCCAGGGCAAGGGAAAACTATTTATTTATCTATCTAATAGATATTTAACAGACATATTCACATTAACTCCTACATTTGGGAGCTAAGTGAACCTCACAAGTGTTGTGTATTTTTTAAGCCTCCTCTCATAAAAAACACTGAGGTTAATGCTCTTTTGAGTAAGGCTGACTGGACTAGACTCCCTCTGGAGCTCCTCAATTCTTCTCCTTAGCTGACCTAGCAACTGCTGTTTAACAATACACGAGGCACTCCCTCCTCACCAAAGGCTTTGCATCTTGCTTTTAATGTTTTTCATCAGCTTTGTCATCAGAAACTCTGAATAAAAGCCTCAAACATCAGCCTCCTGCACTGTGGTACGGCTGGAAACTTAAGCCTTACAGGCCATCTCATTGACACATGGCTTCTTGACTCGGAGTCCAAATATAAGCAGACTCCTGTTTAATAAGGCAATAGCTCTCAAGTATGTTGAGCTTGTAGGTTTGATTAAAGAAGTGGCGATAAAATGCTTTTGTGAATGAAGACTTCTTTCTAGCTAACACCTGTTTGGGAGCTCTTGCAATCTTGCCAGTAAACGTCTTTGAAAAGCATGCCCCTTCTGCAGGTCATAACGGATAAGTAAAAACCAAACCAAAACAAAAAACATCCTACCTCCCCCTCCTCCCCCAGCAGCCCAAGGCATGCTTACTCTTTGAATCAGGGAGCAGCTGAGCTGACATGTGGTTCACTTGCCAGCTTTCTGAAATTGCAGTACTGGGGAACTCTAGGATTTTGATATTCAAACTCTGTATTTGTACCGCCAACATTTAACCTCACATTCCAGGGCGGGGTTGGGCTCAGGGCCCGGGACATTCCAAAAAGCATTCCAACCAGCAAGGGCCCCAGAGGTAGCCCCACAGTGAGCGCATCCATGCTAAAAGGCTAGTATAAATATAGTTGTATTCCCATTCACATTTCCAATAAGCAGAGTACATATAGGCTACAGAGAGGACAAGTTACAGTTCTCCCGATACCCATGGATCACACTTTGGCAGGTATTGTTACAAATAGTTTCTGCAGCATCAATATCAAGAAATAAAACACAACTGCTTTTTTGTTTGCTTGCTGTAGCCTTGTGACAGAAAAAACCCAGTTGCTTCACTGAATTCCATAGGATTAATAGTGAAACGTTTTCACTAAGCAAACGCTTAAAATAGAGCACAGCTTTGGTTAGTATTGACAAAGTATCATATTCACACCACATTAAAATAAAGTAAAAAACCCCCCAAACATTTCCAAAGAGCGAGGCTAAATATCCTCAAACCCAACTGTGGTCTCAATTGCCACCCTATGCAAGAATGCAGAAGTGCAATGGCTGGATCGTTAAGTACTGCAGAAGTCAGCATATTTTTCTGGAAGAAAAAAAAAAAAAAGAAAAAATCTGCCACCTTCTGTTTATGAGAGGTACAGCAGAAAAGAGAAGCACAGCAGAAACTTGTACAGACAAGTCACCAGTGTAGTTTGCTCTTTAAAACTAACGTGAATAGAACCATTTCTAGAAGGAAGGCACTAGTCACTGAAGTAATTACTTTAAAACCAGCGCTGAGAAGGGAACATACAGAGTAAAACAGTTATCCTCTCTGTAGAGCTGGTTAGGATGAACTCAATGATCAAAGTAGGATAAGACACATGCTAGTTGTAACAGTTAAGAGGAATGAAAGTACGTAAGAGAAAGTCATTAAACCCAAACATTCTGACCTGCACACACACATATATACAATTGCCACTTTTCTTCAGTTCTTTTTGAAGTTGATCAAGGGTGTCAAACATGTTACGCTTCATAGCCATTTGCCAGAATTTACAGCCCTTCTATGTTTAGCACTGAATGCTCATTCCAACAGAGTGACTCCTCGCTCTCCTTTTCACATGCTGTTTGGCCTAGCTATGGTCATCCATAATTACAGTGCAGACAACCTCATTAATGTATACAACTATTACAATTAATTAAGAGGAGTAAGTATAAGCACTGGTGACCACATAATAATTTCAGTAAGCATTCAAAAACACGCTCTTATTAGAAAACAGAAACACTCCCCCCAAAACTTGTAGCACCCTTTTGATTTAATATAAATACAATACATATACCTCGCAGACTAGTATTAACATAGTATTTGTTTCAGCTCATAGAGAACTGTATATCCAAGTTTATCCAATTCTCTCCATAAAGCAAACCAAGGCAGGTATTCTGTAACACAGAATCATAGAATCATTCGGGTTAGAAGGGACCTTAAAGATCACCTCGTTCCAACCCCCCTGCCCTGGGCAGGGACACCTCCCACCAGCCCAGGTTGCTTCAAGCCCCGTCCAGCCTGGCCTTGAACCCCTCCAGGGATGGGGCAGCCACAGCTTCTCTGGACAACCTGTTCCAGTGCCTCACCACCCTCACAGTAAGGAATTTCTTCCCAATATCCAATCTAAATCTACCCTCCTTCAGTTTGAAACTATTACCCCTTGTCTTATTACACTCCCTGATAAAGAGTCCCTCTCCGTCTTTCTTGTAAGCCCCCTCTAGGGACTGGAAGGGGCTCCGAGGTCTCCCCGGAGCCGTCTCTTCTCCAGGCTGAACAACCCCAACTCTCTCAGCCTGGCCTCATAGCAGAGGTGCTCCAGCCCTCTGATCATCTTTGTGGCCCTCCTCATCATGGCATGATGTACCTGTCACTGTTTTCAGACCAGATCTGGTAATCTGAAGATTCCTCGCCCTGTTGAGGAAAACTAAACCACCATTTCAATAAGCTGTTAATAAGTCCCCAATTCTCTTAATCCATGAACATTCTTTTGGGGATTCGAAACTCTAATTTAAATCAGACAAGCTCAGCTGGATTGCCATGAAATCAGACTGGGTCTGTATCCTCTCTTGGCATATAGCATGTGCTTACAGTTTACTTTAATACAAAGTTATGATGATGGCAAATTAAGAAGAAAACATGTGCCTTTAATTAAGGCCACCAATATCACTAACAGCTAAATATTGAGGCAAACCAGGTTACGTTTCAAGAACAAACATACAAGGCCATATTTGGATGCCCATTATTGCAAGTAATAAACATGTAGACATTTACTAGAACTTCCAAGTTCAAACGAACAAGACAGCTCAAAGTGCCTTCATTCAACAAATCGATGGCTACGAGGCTTGGCTCCAGTCCCTTATTGGAAAGGCACAACTGTAATACCTAAGACCAGGAAAGGATGGTTAATTCTTATTATTGTATTTCTGGAGGGTAAAATGTAGTAGAAATTATGAAAGAAGAATGTTATTTTCATGCTTAGATATAATTTCTAGGTCCTTCTCTCTGCAAAAAAAAATTTTCTTGCTATATAACAGCTGTAAATAAAGCTTGCAAGACATGCATAAAACTCATTTGACAAAACCACATCTACTTAGCTACCAGTATTTTCATACATTGACTTTTCTGATTAACTACCTAGTTCCATAATGAATCCATCTGTTTATGGATGATGCATTCACACATCTCTTACCAGCACGCTGTAGACTTCTTAAAAACAAAACCACAAGTAATAAAACTAATAAAAAAAATGCTTTGAGAATATCTGGTATTTTAAAAAATTTATTATTTGGGATAATCTCCGCAATGTTCTTTAAAATCAAGTTGCTAATTTATCCTGTCTGAAAGGCACCATAAGGATAGTGAGTGGTGAACAGTAAACATCTCATTGGCATTTTTCACAACTGGGGAATTTATCTGTCTCCGAGAGAATCCAAACGAAATGCGAACAGCAAGATATACAAACAGGAGCTAATTTGTAGCTGCACAGGCGTGAAACCTCTAATTTCCATGCTATCGTGGCATCTTAGGCACCTTCATGTCAGAAGTTCCTTCAATAAAGTTAGCTTTTTTATGGGAAGGCTCAGCAAGATCTTCTCCGTGGTCTCTGTTATTCAGTCGCTCCCGTTCTTCCCTCTTGCGTTTGTTAATCAGGTGATTTTCTCCCTCACACAGCTTTCCCTCTGGGACACCCAATGTTCTCAGACAGACAATAGCTGCAGCCTGTTCTGCTAGTTTCTTTGACTTGTCCCTGAAGAGCAAGCAGACAGAGCACAGGTAAAAGTAGAAACTGAAGTCTCTACACTGCCAAGAGACAATTTCCTGTCTCTGATGCAACATCATGAAATAAACAGCATTTGTAGTCATCTCACAGCAGAAGAACAAAATAGGTCAGTTCCAGAAATTATTGGAAACTTGCTAGGTGTTAATGTTGGTGCATCACTCCTGATGTAACATTCCTAGAAAATCTGTTTCTATCAGGTTTTGTGTCTCAAACACTCTTCGTTTCAAAGGTATGAAGTCAACGTGTGTTTGGCCCAAGTGGCTGCAATCCTCAGAAAGTTAACTTTTACAAATATGATCACTAAACAAAACTAACTGAGTTTTGAAGAATCATTTTTCTTGACAGACACTGAGGCCCAAATATAATCTCTGGTAGGCGTACAAGTTCATTGACGCTGACAGAAGCCGGAACTGTTCCATAATAATACGAATTCTGTCATTTGTGAGACGGACTGCAGTGAAATTCAGTATCTGAAAACATTTTCTTCTCAAAGTTTCATCTCAGCTGAGCTTAACTTTCTAAAGTCTCTGAACAGCAATGCTGCAAACACCAGTAATTGTTGCATGCTTTTGTCCTCTTTAAAATGTTCAATGCTGAGCTCTAGCTTTGCAGTTAAATCAACTTAGGTGCAAATGCCTGAAGTCAACTCCAGTATTAGTAGATGATCGTATAAAATACTGTCACGAAACTTTAGGGCAGCCCTGGATGTAACTGTTGATTAACTGTGATTTCTGAGGAGCCACTAAACTGTCCTCTGCTTCACTGTATACAGACACTTAATCCTGACTTGTTATTGAGAATGTATCTGCTGTAGTGGCTGAAGACATTACCTCCTTCAGTGCTCCCCTCTGCCTTCCTTGATTAGTTTCTGAACTCTTCACAGGCACAATTGAACAGGGTCACCTATTTGCTCCCCTTCCAATACAATTTGTGTACTAATGTACTAAGTGAATTAAAATCTGCAGTGGTTTACTTGATTACGCTAAAGCGTACTTCCCCTTGTCACATTCAATTCTCAGAAATTTTTAATCCATTCTCCCTCCCAGAGGTAGCTTTAGAAGGCAGCTTTCAGTGATCAAAGCCTACTGGAATAAACTAGAGTACCCTTTCATTGCAAGTGTTAAGCAGTATTTCAGAAACAATTACCATACAGCTGCAAAAAAACCACTGATAACTTACCACAGAGTTGATCTGTACTTTTGCTCAGCTACTGTCACTACTGAACCGAATAATCTATCCAGTGGTCTTTGAATCTGGAGAAAAAAAAAAAAAAAAAGAGTTCAAAGGGAAAGGCGTGTCAAAAAGTCATGTCATTTACAGAACTAACAACATTGTCAAGGTTCCTTGTTATTCTTGTCTTTACACCACAATCGAGTAACACCTTTAAAATTACTGTAATTCACATCACAAATTTAACCTTGCATATTTTAAGATTTAGAAAAAAGAGAAAATTTTCCAAACAGCAAATATTCTTGCTTTACAAAAAAAAAATCAAATAATGTCCCTATCTAACCAATCGGCTGCTTCTGTCCAGTATAGTTCCTACCTATAAGCGTGCAACAATGGAGAAAACATTCTGAAGCCAAATTCTTTACTTCACAGAACAAAAAGAAAGTCAGTCATGAATTTCTGTGTAATGACCTGCAGTTACGGCAACTTTTCACACATGAATCAAAACCAGACTGAAGGTCTGACTTTTAAATTTTTATTTTCTAATACATATGCGTATTACCGTATCTGAAGCTGCTTACTCAAGAGCATAGCCAGACCAGAAAGCAGAATTTCTCACTACCTTGAGTCCTGAAATACTTAATTTCATAGACAAGGCAGAAGAAGAGGTTTGAAAGGGTTTCTTCATTGACTCACAGTTTCATAAACAGGCTGAGGATGCTTTTCTTTCCTACACCATTCCAGAAGATACATTTTTGGAGTAATCTGTGGTGGATATTCCCGCCTAGACAGAAAAAATTGTGGTCAACAACTGTGCATAGAGTTCTATTTTAAAACAGACAGTGCTGCTTATTATAATACTCCTACCAGTTATTCTTTGTGGTTTAATTTTACAGCTCAAATTATGAGAAATACTCTGCTTCCTCATTAGATAATTCAACTAATATGTCTGACATAATATCTAAAATAAAATCTAAACTTTTCTACTAATTCTTCCCAAATGTTCACATCCTGCCGTAATACAACTAGAGAAAAGTTACTTACCAGAAAGGATATTCTAACTATATATGACACAGAAGAGAGATACAGTTTGTCACTGCTTATTATATGCAACAAAATAAGATTGAACACTCGAAGAAAGAAAAGAAGCTGCTTCTGTTACGACACAGTAGAGTTATCAATAAAAAAGGGTAGGAAAGGTAGGTGTTGATTCAGCTACTGACTCGGAACTACAGGCCCTTGTACTTGGCAGAAAAAAGAAGTACTCTAAAACCACAGTACTCAGTCCTCAGAGAGACAGGTAATAAATATATCCTGTAAATATTAAAGCGTTACACTCTTCTTGAGCTGTTTCATGGACTTAATAGCAAACAGCAAAAACAGGTATACCACGGAAAGTAACATTTCTATAGGCTTTATAATCAAAGGTTACTTAAAATAATGTTGTACATAACTCCATGAATCAGTTTTTCAAAGAATACCTTAGGAGTGGAACATGTTTAGAAGACTGCAGATAAGCACATACATTATCTGCTTAGAAAAGAGTATTATGAAATTTGTTCAGGACCTTTCATAGAAGTAGAGTTATGTTTCAGTTAAATTTCACTAAAAATAACTGAACTCATTATCTTTGTGTGCTCATTCTTCTACGTGCACATGTTTGAATTCTTTTTTTTTTAAATCACTCAGCACTTTTAATAAGTTAACTGAGAGAATTAAGCAGTCTCAGGAAGCCTGGAACTAAAGAACTTCTTACAACATCCAAATAGCACAGGAAGAGCAGTGATGCTAGTGATTATGTAAAGATGTACACAAATTGCTTCATAAAAATTCACTCAGTAAGAGCTGTTATGCAAATTATTATTTTCAAAAGACTCTAAGGCAACGTCAAATTCACAGTTTTTATTTACAAAAGCAAGATATAGTGAAAAACTTAATTTGTATGCTTACTTGTCAAATCTAACAGCCATTTTTATTACATCTGGATCTTCCACTTGGTCATCTTCATCTTGTGTCTCAGTTTCTAAAGATGTTTTCTTTGCTTCAAAAATAGCTGTTGTTTCTTCATAGAAGTCACCCATTTCAAACGCCTCACTAGTCAAACAGAATTCCTTTGTATTAGAGATTAGCTTATAAACGTTTGTATCACATTATGATAGAGAAAAGTAAGTACAGAAATCAATTGTTTAAATAGAGTATATATATACAGAGAATCACATGAAAGCATGGCTGTCTTCTGCAAACTGACATTATATCGTTTCTCTTTCAATTCTTATCAGACATTGTTGAAATACAAATAGAAAAAGAATGTTCTCATTTCCAGCACAATATATTCAATTTGCAGCCTGAAAGTCCAGGCAGAATAAATCAGAAATACAGGTCCTGCAATGTTCCAAGTTATTAGCTCAATTAATAACTCGCAGGTGGATGAATCAGCAAAGAATGTCTCCAAGTGACTCCTGGTGCATCAGCTCCACAAGAGCAATATGAGTGAAAAGTAGGAAATACATTCTTCTTCTCATTTTAGTATTCAAAAATACTGTAAGCAATAAACACTATAACATCCAAATACCTCAAAATCTCAGATTTTCTGACTTCAGAGTATTATTCACAAGCCCCAGTACAAGGGAAGAAGCAACTAGGATTTGGGTCCAAGGCAACAGCCTCAAATCCTTTTAAATTTCAGATCCATAGCAAGCTGCATCTACTTTGAAAAACCGAGACTTTTAATTTTCTGCAAATGATAACAACAATCAAGCCTGCAGCATCAGAAAACTTTTATTTCCTGACTGTTATGAGAATGCTCATTGGCATAAGGCTGTTCAATGACAAAAAGAATTCTAGCCACAAAACCATTTCCAGTGCTCTAAGTGGAAAAGCAATGGAGCTGAATAATGCTAACTGATGCTTCTAAGAGAAGACAACTAACTGTGTACTGTTATGTGCTATTTTTTTTTGTCTGAAATGCAGCAGCCTGCTCTCTTCTAATTGAGGTTAAAACTTTGCATGGTTGTAACATGCCATCACCACCAGGAGACAGCAGTATTAAGTAACATTTTTATCTAAAGATGTATAGGTGCATTTTAAATAACTGAATGTTCTTCAGTCATCTGGACATTAAACCGGCTGTTTAGAACAGTGATTAAAAGACTGAGTCTGCTAATAGAAAGCAGTTTCGTAAGTTTTCAAGTGGCTCTCTCTCTGTCCCTCTCTCACGCACACACACTGCTTAAGCCAATTTTGAAATTGATATTGCATCACACGTAGAAAAAATTATTACGTTCAATTTTGGAAGCCCCTCAAGAATTGTTAGGCATAGCCCATAAAACCAAAACTTTTACACTAGATCTCCATCCAGTGTTTATGAGTATAAACTGTGACTCTTCTAATTACCTGTTTAAAGGCTTGACTTTTACAATTTCTTTTCTTTCCATAATATGCATTACCACTAATTCAGTAGAGAACACCACCCCCCTTTTGGCTAAGTTTTATTTAAGTTGTAAAAGGTTATTTCACTTTCAGTCTATACTACATCTCTTCTAAACAAATTGAAAAACTGTAAGCAAAATAGATAGTAAGTTACTATGCTAAAAATTGTTCAACTACTTACATTGCAAAAGCAAAAAGTAACTTGCGAAGTGTAAGTGTTGTTCACAGATTCCATTGCTCTTTATGACTAATGAAGGCTAGCTCCTTTTATATAAAAAAAATACAAATTCCCTTCATTGTATTGTAATGTAATAATCGTGGACAGCAGTGTTTATAGAGAGCCAAAACTGGTAAATCACAATAAACTGGCAAAAAGGATTGCAGGCATTTCCATTAATTTTGAACACGAACAGAATTCTGACTAGGGCTTGCTAGAAAACATTAACTCCATTTGCAAAATATTTCAACCTTTCAACATTTCTATCCATTTTCATACATGTAAGATAACAAGCAGTTTCAGACTGTTTATTTTATAGAAACAAAGAGATTCTTTTCCCCTCCATTCCATCAGAAGGATAATTATAGCCCACAACATGGATATGACATATGCATGCTCAGACCTTTATTTTGTTCAGTTTGGGATAGGTCCAAACCTGCATTCCCCTCCATTCTGTGTGAATTCTTTGATCACACATCTGTTTTATGGTTTCTCTCAAACTTTTCCATCTTCCTTTCCTGTCTCCCCCTTTGAGAAATTTCACCCAGACTGCTTCAGATGTCCAGGATGAAGAGGTTCATTAAAGCTACTCTATTTCCTCAGAAAGGTTGTCATTGTTTATTAGCATATTTCAGGTATGAAAAACAGCACAAAAGAAATACATTTAAGTATCACATAGACAGCCTTCATACATTGTTTTGAGTTTATCTCTAAGTGTTCATTTAAAACAAACATCTTGTCATAAAAATTCCACTGTTATTGAAAACCCTATATGCAAAAGGGAGAGTTAAAACACCTCTGGAAGAAGACAAGCTCCACACTATTAACCTCCAGGCTACCACTTCAGAATGCTGAAACTTTTCTTCATCAGTTAATGCAAATGTTGGATAAATGTATGTCGCTCAGTGAAGTGCCACT
The DNA here is from genome assembly GCA_013398915.1 of Dromas ardeola. Taxonomy (NCBI): domain Eukaryota; kingdom Metazoa; phylum Chordata; class Aves; order Charadriiformes; family Dromadidae; genus Dromas; species Dromas ardeola. The sequence continues at coordinate 262,070 of VYZM01009097.1, forward strand.
TAAATTAGCCTGTCAAATACATAGACAGTTTTAGGGTTAAAGCTTTAACACTTGAGCATGGAGGATACCTGGAAGTGTTTACGATATTATTCCACATCTCACTAACTGGACTTTTTTTTTCCAACTTCTTCTGAAGGTATGAAATGCCAGGCAGTGTCACAGACAGAGAAGTTGTTTGCAAGCTTGACAGAGAGTACAATTCCTATTTCTGAAGCGTGTACTTACCAGATCTCCTGTGTGGACTGTGCAGCATGCAGCTTCTTACCCTGAGTAGTTTCCAACTGTTCTCTTAACATCTGACACAGACAGTATTTTGTGTTGGTATAGTGATTATCATATCTCACTGCCTGGAGGAGAGAGACAAAGTATATAAAAACATACAAAGCATGCCAAATAAATTTATCTTATATAATGCTCATGTCTATTAATTTCAAAATCCTTTTTGAAAGGCAAACCACAATGTACAGTTTTCTCAATAAAATATTCAAGACTACTCATGAATGTGAGTATAATCCAATTATTTTGGCATGCTTTCATGAACAGAAGTTCAACTTATTAATATAAACTTATCACGTAACTGATGAGCAATGCAGTGACATTTTAGTAAGTATTTAGCTAATGGCAGTCCAAATTTTTAAAAACCAAAAAATTTTGAATTAATTACATGATCAAAGCCACAGATTTCCAATTGATTTCCTATTATGTCATTAAAATTGCGTACTTTGAATAACAGATAAAACTTTATACAGTAGATGAAGCTATAGCTAAGCTATAGCTAATGGAGCTATAGATACACAGCATTACTTTATTGGCAAATCATTCCCTTTGCTTCCCCGCTGTTAAAAATTCTTGACACTATTTGTGAAAAGCAATTAATTTCTAAAAATTACTCTAGCAGTAACTGAGTATTTAATATTCCTTCACTTCTCTATTCAATATTATTTGTATTACTGTAACATCAAGAGAGTTGACCTACATATCACTGGCTTTTCAGATTCCTAGACATTTTTAGATAGCCTTCAAAAGCCTCAAGAATGTTCCCAAGAAACTAGGGCTAAAAAGCATGATATGCAAGAAAAGAATGATCAGCAAAAACTGTTTTCTGAATACAGATTTCCGAAATTTTTTTTCTGAACAAAATAAAACAGAGGAAGTAGTGGTTGATTTGCAAGAGTCATGTCATATGCAGTATGTTAAAATATCCCCAGAGACTAAGTCTTTGAAATTAAGATGAGCTAAAATACTGTAGTAAGATTTGGATTTAAGATAATTCTAAGCAATGTTAACTGCAAGTACGATGTTCCAAAAAAACATACATATTTGATGTAATCTTGCATGACATCCTTCAAGGGGAAAAGACCCTCTCTTCTGAAGATAGATGGGTTCCACATGGCAGCACGAGCTATCATTACTGATGAGGCAGCAGTTGCTTTCTGGAAGGCCTCAATGTCCGTATATTCTTTGATGAAGTCATGAGATCCTCCACTAAAAATTAACATCACTGTTACAATCATGAAAGTTTTATTTGCTATTACTTGAACTTCAACACAGCCTTGTATTTTCAATGTGATACTACATTACTAATGGTGGCAGAGTCTATTTAGGGTATTATCTCAAATTTAAGAGAATAAACGGGTCAGAGTTTTATTAGCAATGGCTCATTAAAACACTGATGATATATAATATCTTTCATTATCTGCATACTTCTCTTAAAAATGGAAGATTGTTTTTGTGATGAAAGTATATAGTTTGTGTTTTATACATACTGTGTGCTTTCACACAGTTCTGAATGGATAAGGCTCACAAAGAACCACATCCATGTTGTTTGAAAAATGCTACCTTGTAATTGCCCGTTCCGGATAGTCACAAAGCACTTAAGTTACAATAAGGCTGCACTGCTATTGTACTGCCTCTGCTTTCAAGTCAGCAAGTCAGACATGTTAGTAAGCAAAAAGAACACTTAAAACACCTTCTCTTTCTCTTAAAGGTTCCCTTCACAACATTTTTTAAATGTAAAATAGAAGTTGGACTTTTGAACTATCAAGTAAGAGCTGGATCTTTATCCCTTCAAACGTGAAAACTGTCAAATTCGAAATAGAAGCTAGAGAACTACAATTTACTTTAAAATCAGACATTTACACTGCGAAGAGAGCACAAGCCAGCTTCCTGCACTTATGAAAGATAATTCCAGAAACACAGTACCATTCCAGAAATCATAGCATCAATTCAAGTTTTCATGCTTTTTTTTAGCACCAGTCTACTTCCTTTTATTCATTCCTGTGTATTTCCTGACCAAGCTTGAGGTACAAGTGGTTAAAATTCTCAAAATACTAGCCAAGTGAGTTACAGCAGGATCAAGTATCATGGATCAAGTATATTTAATAAGCAGGATTCCAAATTGTACATCTACTTTCTTTAGAGGGAAAAGTTTCACTAAGTGGATTTAAAACTAAGATCGTATCCTTTTCAGAGAAACCA
>VYZM01009097.1:264560-283380 GCA_013398915.1 Dromas ardeola
AAAAAAAAAAAGGATGGTTAAGGTTAGTTCAGCACGTTGGGACACTGGCAAAGCTGTAAACTGATATAGGGATTAATCAGAAGCAATTTATCAACAATAAACCCCTGATATTTTTGTATCTTAATTGCACACTTCTACATCATAGAATGTACTCGTATAGAGCTGACATTTCTGTGACATGCATAAAATCTACAAAAAATTGTTAGCCTCATCTTTTACCTAGGCAAACAAAGGCTTCATGATAACGCACAATGTGAATTTTGCTTGGCTTTTTAATTCTGTACTGTTTAAAAAATTATTCTGAAAACCAGAAAGGGGGCGAATCACTGAGAAGTGGATCAAAGATAATCAGCATGGAGTATTTCTTTCGTCCAGTGCAGAAACAGGTTTTCTAACTGCAAAAACTGTGACTTTCAATGTATTTTCTACAGAGAAACGTGAACAGGAAAACAGTTCTCAAATTCCCAACTGAAGTATATGGTTTGCAGAGATGCAGCTTTTCCATGGAAACTCAAGATCAATGAAGAGAGATCTTCATTTAAGGACACTGCTTCTCTGGCCACGGGTGTTTTACTGCCACTTAGAAAGAGGTGAAACATCTAAAGATGTTGGACAGGCAGATCAGATACAATTCAGGACAGTTCGATTCCTCATTGTCATTACCTCTGCTTCCAGAATTGCTCTTAAAACTTACTGGCTTGTAGCTAAACTTTTCTAAGACTAGTAAAATAAAAGTTCCTTATCTTACTATCACAGATGTTTTTTTTAGTTTGCTGAAGGATCTATCAGTACAGGCAGACAGATTCAATAGTATCATGTCCATATGCTTGCAGACTAAGGAGATCTCAGGGAAAATGTGAGGCCACAGAACGCAACACCGTTTTTGAGCAGTGGGACAAGTGACCTCTAGTGTGCAAGTGTCCAAGATACACAATGGTAGGGTTATAATCAGTCACTGCACAGGGCTTAAAAGCACAGGGAATTTAACTGCCGGATGCAATCAGAAACAACTTGCATTGGGTAAGTTGTGACACAAAAAAGCAATAATTTCTGAAAGTTACACAGAATTTTTAAACTAAAAACTGAGGTATGGTTGTAGTTCATACAACGAACTGCTGGCACTGCTACCTCTATTTGGACTTGATCTTTGGCAACAGGTAACACTATATTCACCCTACATGAAGGATCTTCCTCCTGTACTTGCAAATCTTAAGCTAGGTACAGGCATCTTGCAATAACGAGCTAATTAGTCCAACTTACTTTGCTATTACTGGAATGGAGACTGCTTCAGATATGGCTTTGATCACATCACAGTGGACAGGGTGCTGAGGCCTCTCCTCCTTCTTCCTTTCCAACAAACAAAAATAGACAAGACCAAAGATTCCCTACGGAATTTGCAGGTATCCAAATCGCAGCAGACATGACTCAAGGATTATTGGGACATACTTATTTCCACTTACTTAGTTTATATGTGATGTATTTTTCCTATATTTTTTTCTTTAAACACAAGAGAATTCTTCCGTATCAAATACATTCTAAAACATTGCTACTGTAATTCCATATTCAGATATGCAGCATTTTTCAGATACAGAGTATGCAAGATAATTTTATTGGTCTTTGATACAAAAAATTTAGAAAAATAGCAAGTGGTTAAATTCCTTAGTTACTGACCTGATTTTCTACAACACCAATTTAGTTAGCAGTTGAAATCAGAACCACATATTACATGTATATTCTAGTCATATTTTACTGTGCTATGTTCTACAGCAAAATAAAAAAAAAATAAATCTAAGTCTCTCTTGCCTAAAATCGATTTACCTTCCATGGACTGCAATGGCAGCAATACCAGTTTTTTCTATTCTCTTTACCAGATTCACAGTATCCTCCACCTGAGGGATAAGAGAGAATGACATGATTTTAGTTCAAAGCAAAAGGAGTAACTATCATGATCAACAGATGTTGCAAGTATTTTCTTTTATCAAGAGGGATACAACTCTTGTATTTCACCAGTAATTCCCAACACGCATAACCATTTACTTCAATTACATAACCATGTACTTCAATTAAAGAACTACATATTATGGCAAAAATAAAAATCCATTTTCAATACTTCCTTGAAACTACAGATCGCAAACTTTCTCAAACCAGGTAACAGGATACTCTGCAGTAGTAGAATATTTTCCAATAGGTTTCTAGACTGTCATTTGAAAATGATACAAAACACTTGATGAGCAAGTCCACTCTAATGACTTCTCTGTAAATTGTAATTAAAATGCATCTTAGAGGATGCCTTCTGAAATCAATGTAACATGTAATCATACATCTCTAAATATTCCTCTCAGATGTGTCTTAAAAAAAGTTAACTAGTACCCAAAAAATCCTAGTGACGTTCTACATGACGTCAAAAGATACAAAAGGGGGGAAAAAGGGGAAGCTCCCAGTATATCTTCAAAGGGGCAAGATGCTGTTAAAAGGCTGAATGAAAAATGATAAGGCAAATTTTCTTTTCAAAAGCTGGAGAACGATCTGTGGCTTACCACAAAATCAGCACATTCAGTCTTTGAAAAAGGCAACATTTACCAGCTGGCATGGACACAGAGACAGAAGCTTGCCTGCTGTTCTGATGGATGACATGTTATGCAAAAGCAGCTTGAAACAAAAAGGAAGAGGCTGTAGGATAGTTGTAGAAAATGAAAAGGAGAGGTGCCAGCTCTTTGATTTAATACTACAGTACTTCAGAACGAAAATGATATTTGACAGAGTTACCAATTCTTTTCACATAGGCTTCACTTGTTCATTTAATCATTTTAACCGCACATGTAAATGACTTTTGAACAATAGCTAGCTCAGTTACGGTTCATCCATCTACAGAAATATCTATTCAAGTCATACGCAATGACAGTATCTAGGCAAGTAATTCAATACACAATCACAAAATAATCAGTCATTAAAAGCGAAGGCACATCATCTCCTGGAGGTTTGAAAATACGTAGGGAACTCAACTGAAAAAAAAAATCCAGTAAGGAAGCTACATCAGCTGTAAAAAAAAAAAACCAAAAGAGAACCTATGTATTTTCACTACATTCTTAATAGTTAAACTCTAAAAAAACACTGACAAAATGTAACAGCTTTAGCCATATAACAGTCTTACCATAATTTCTTTGAAATGAATGGTTGTACCTAAGAATCTATCCAGAAATAAAGTAATTCTAATTGCAATGAAGATGTTGCTATTGAGAAAGAAGATTATGAACCTCTTTGTATAAGCTAATTTCAGAGCTTCAATTTATGAAAGGGTTTCTAAAAAGGCTGCAGAAGTTGTTTTTAACTTGGGTATCATTTGTAGTATTTATTGCTGTTATTGCATGCACAGTAAATCATGAGTCAAGTAATGCAAAATTTCCTTGCAGTGTAGAATATGAATAGTTTATAGACCACAGGCAGTTTCTTTTGTAAACACTTTCATTAGTGAAATCTTCATTGTTAACATGAATGTTGGAAGTTGGAGAAGTAACATTACAGTTTGGTCTTCCCCTCTTGAAGTTTAAACTTCAAGCAGACTGTCAAGAAATTCAAAGTTCATCACACCATGCTTACATAAACATGATACTACTCAGTCTATTCCACATTTGGCAGTCTTGTTCTATAATAAGAGTGCCTTTTTCCTTTTTATTTAGTGCTTATCTGACCAAAAAAGCTTTGGGATTAAGAAGCATAGAAGTAGTTAATAGAAGTATCCACATTTGAAGTTCAATGGAGTAAGACCATGTGTAGACATTTAATGTTTAGTATTTTCTTGACTTTTTAAATTAGAGAGCAAAAAACCTTAGTTTGGCATCTGATATGAGCAGCCAGAAAGGCGACCTGGTTGGAAGGGGAAAATCACTGAGCAGAAGAAAAAGATCTCAAACATACTGAGAGAGAAAATTCCTGCCTGCCTGAAAACCATTAGCCTCAGAACCAGAAGTATCCTTGGTAAGTGCTGCTGGGTACCTAGAAACCAGCTACATCCTAACATACCATCAATAAGTGCAAAACCAAGGAACCGTATCAGCAACTTATCATCTGAAAACATAAAAAGTAGTCTGGAAAAAATGGGAAAACATTCCAAGAAAGAAAGAATCTGTAACTGCCATTGGCTGTTCTAACTGCAAGAACACGAAAACAGTCTGGAAAAAAATAAAAATTAATCTGAAAGAACAGAAAACAATTATCCGTTGGCTGCCCCAGGTGAAAAATAGGAATTAACAGCATTTACTGGCTGCTCAAGGGGTGATGGCTTATAGCCTCTTGTATCTCCATGACATAAAAATGACTTAATTTTCATCCAAAACGGAGCTTCTCTCTCTGAGAGCTTCCCATGCTGCACACACTTTTCCTAAACAGGTTGAACTCTCCGCACAGGCTTTCTATGAGATCTTGGACTCTTGCTGGAGTCAGCCAGGTGTCCCTGCCTCCATGACACACATCACCTTTGGAGTCTGTCTGTTGTTTTATTGGTCCTCCTCTGGCCCTGCTTTTGGGATTGGTGCAGTTTGTCTTCCTGCCTGTGGGATGGTTGGGTCCCCCTTCTGGGATCAATTTGTCCTTCCGTCTAGGATGGTTTGGATCCCTTCTGAGATCTAATGCACTTGATACTTGCATTATTACTATGAATATACATATATATATATGCATATAAGTAATCTATCATATCTACTGTCATATTATTGATAAATTTGCTTCACTACTGATAAGTTTGTAGTTACTTGTAATAGTATCTACCTACTTGGTTGTTGCTATAACTGATTGCTGCCATATTAATCATTGCTATTATACTATTGATTGTTGCTACTAATAATTTGTAATAGCTTGGGATAGATATATCTATGTTTTATTAATCATAGGTATATTTGCTATGGTGATTTTTGTGATACTTGTGATAATCTGTAATAAAGTTGAGAAATTTAGAGGATAAAAGCCTCTGTGCCCTTATGTATTACAGAATCTGACGAACCCACAATCACTACCTCTATACATCTGCAGGTCAGATAACCCTTTAGGTTGTGACAGCACCCCAAACAGAAATTATGATTCCAAGCACTATTTCACAATAACAGGTCTAAAATGCCAATATATTAGAATGCCATATATTCTAATTGATTTTAAATCACAGAATTAAACACGAACTAAACACTTTAGCATAATGATTTGTGTACTTACTGAGGGCAAAATGCGGATTTTGCAGGTTACTGGTTTACAAATTCCTTTAACAAGGGTAGTCAATATCTGGAAAAAAAAAAGAGACAAAATGTGATCACAACAGTGACATTAATAAAGCTCTCCTTTGTCTCCTGAAGATACAAAGAAATAACAACAATGTAACACTAGTTACTGTTTCTCTATAAATAATCTTACAGGCTAGACAAACACATGCAGTCTGTAATTGACTATATACTTTTATCCAATAGATATACAAGCCTATTTCTAGTCTAAGCCATTTTTATTTCCACTACTTTTTTTTTTATTTTAACTGGATTTTTACAGGGCAATTAACGGCTGCTGGAGTTTTAACACTGCTTCTAATATGAAGTGACCAGTAATTTCTAATCATTTCAAAATAGAAGTGCAAAATTTTTTCGTTTTCAAGCAATTGTTTTCACAGTCCTATATTCCAGTTGTGAGTTTCTTACGAAAACCAAATATTTCCTAAAGAGAGACTTCTTTTTTTTTTTAAAAAAGAGAAGAAAGCCTTCAAAATGGGAAAAAGAAAGGAAAATATCACACAACATCATTAAATCTTCTAAAAGAAAACAAAAATTGTAAACTGAATTCCACACTTAACACAAAGCACACTTTATTCATTAAAACAAGCTCAGAACAAGCAGACAAACGAGCAGGTTTTAGTTTAACCATTTAAGAACTGAGCTACAGAAAGAATCTCCTTCTCACAGGCTGAATTTAAGTCCAACAGACCATATTTAAAAGGGCCACATAATGACCTATGCATTTTTAAGTGACTGTATGACTAGACAATAAATGGTACCAGAAATCCAACAGCTCTCTAAATAAAAGAATGGAAACCAGCTGATCCTGACTGTTACTATAAAACTGCTTTTTTTTTTTCAACTGGGTTTTTTTGAGACATTACCATGCATGTTATTCTGAGTATGCTTCCCTTGTATAAAATGGCTAGAATTGCAGGAAAATGATTTCTTTCAGAGTTGTGCATGCTATGAAACCTGAATTTTGTTTAATGTAACTGCATTTATTAGGTTCCCAATACAGAAATGAGCCATTATAGCTAGCACTCACAAGTTCTTAGAACAGCTGGCAAGTAATTAGTGTCACCTTACACTATCTACTGAAATCTTTCCTCATTAGTGTTTTCTCAAATAAAACATTAAGATCCAAGAAAATTATCTAAACCCCCCCTTCTCTTTAGTATTTTTAATTAGTATTATTTTTTGCATAGAAATCAAACTGAAGTGACAACATTTTCCAAACATCATTACTACAATATTTTTCTTAAAATAGCATCATTAGCAAGCCTTTTAAGTTTTCAGTGCCAGCCTCAATAAGGATTCCAATGTGAAAACCAAATCCTACACTTTTTAATCATATGGAAAGCTTGATTTGGAACTGTAATTTCACATGTCTTTTGCAGGCTGTAAGTTTACTTATCCCTTTGCAGTTAGCTAAAAGTAATTTTCATGCCTAAGACTTTGCTGCTATTAATATCTGAAATTAAAAAGAACAATTAAAAACTTTTGAACAACAAGTTTCTTGCTCTTCTGAAGATAAAAAACAAAATGTAATGATTGTAGAGGGAGGAAAGCTGGTAGCAATCATATTTACAACTGCCTCTCATTCCTCTGAGAAACATTTTTACCAGATTTACTTCTGGCCAGCTAAATGTTTTTCTCTCAGTTACCACTCCTAAATATTTTCTTTCAGCCTTCATCACCTTATGCTTCATAAATTACAACTTAATTCTGGGTGGTATCACCCACCTTACCTAACTCATGGAAGACCACATAGGCCTCAAAAAACTGGATTCTGGTTCCAGTTCTGTTGCCTGTATTGTTAGCTGACTTTCTGCAGATAACACTTATTTGACTGTGCTTTTTCTCTTTTCAAAAATTGAGACTGATACCAACCTTCTCTAAAAGTGTTTTAAGATCAAGACAGGATCACTTGTTCTTTTGTTTTTCCCATCAGCTAATGAAAGAGAGAGTAATAGGTCCAGTCTATTCCATTTAAACTCTTGTTTTGGCACAATTACAATACTGCCAGTTGCTGAATGGTCAGTCAGTTTAAACAGCTTGGCTAACAATGTGGCTCTTGATACCAAGAGATTCTTACATTTGGCAAAAAGCTAACACTCCATCACGGTTATAACTTTGATGACATGCCCTTCTAATGGCACGTCCTCAGAGAATGAAACAAATGACACAGAACAACCCATTTTCATGTCTGAACTTACAAAGACAACTAACTAAACTATGTTGAAACTGTAGAAGTCCTACTAGCCTACAAAGCTGAATGGTGTTATCACAGTACGAGGAAGGACTAAGAAAAGAAAGATTGACTCAATATCCATTTTAGACAGAAGGAAAAGGCATAAACTACAGGGATCAGAAAGAGACTGGCTGCTATTCAGGAAAAAAAAAGCCATGCAGATGACTGAAGAGTGTCTGGTCTCTTCAAAAGACTGAGCAACATCAAAGAACCCTTAAAACAAAACACACTGAAAAGCCACGTGGAAAAAAGCAGAGCAATGCTTTTGCTATTTTTGTTTTGTCCAGATCTGCATACTTTTAACAGTACAAGAAATAAAGAATAACCTCCTTGAAACATTTGCTACTGTGTACCATGACCCAGTTTAACTGAGGGATGAATTGTAAACTAAAATTGCCCTCAGGAACTCTGAAGGAGGATACAGTGAGTGACTAAAAGCTAAGGGGACGCAAGACAAAGTTCACAGTCAACTCATCTGAACTATGAAGAATCAGATCTTTAAACAGAAAGAAAAGAGCTACATGCCAAGAATGTTCCTGGAAGCCCAGAGCAATGTCTAGGCTTTGTTTAAGCTTAAAAGTCCATAGGAATATATATATATATATGTGTACACATATAAAAAATATATATTACATATCTATCTACATTACATATGGATGTATATGTATCTTTTTCATATAGGTTCATACAGGGTTTATATATATGTAAAAGAATATATACACACATAAATATACACATACATGAACCTTTTCCATACTGGTTCACGTAGGGTTTTATACAGATTTACACACATATGCACGTAAAACTCCTCCCTCTGCAAATATAGCACCACATTGTGAAAGTTCTAAAACTGAAAAGAAGGTAGCAATTTTATAGTCAAGACAACGACAAGGAAAACTAAATCAGGATTATTTATCCATAACAATTTCAGTATTCAAAACTCGTTATTCCATTCTAGCTTTTACAAATTTGTCTTCTATGCATTCATTCCTGCTTCCAGTAGAGCACAGTACATAGTACCTTCCAAGGCAGTTCAAAACCCACAAGGTGATACTTACAGACTCTATTTTGTCAGGGTCAGATAGCAGCGCTGCTCCCATACCGCCCTGGGAAAATATACAGAAACTATTACACACTAGGCAAACATATTTTTCAGCTCAATTATTTTGTCTAATACCAGTCTACAGCAGAAGTACAATGTAATATTAAGGAAAAAAAAAAAAAGAGAAAATAGCAAAACCTAAAATGCAGGAACATTAGTGAACACTTAGGTGAAACACCTCCTAGAACTGTATCAGAATATTTTGGTAGTAATTCAGGACACCAACTTGCTCCCATTACTTTATGGAGCAGAGAGGACTTCAAAAAGCCATTTTTAGCAACTGTAATAATCCGGTTTCTACTCATTAAGTGAGAGCTGAACAGATTTATTGTTTTAACATTACACACCATATTTGAGAGGTCTTGATGTCAGTAGTTTCCGTATACACACTACATTTAAAACAACAGGCCAAGACCAATTAAGCGGCCATATTAAATACAAATTATGAACACTTTAACAATTTAATATTTTAGCTGTTCTTTCTGCACTATCTCATCTGCATACATAGATCTAGAGGCCAAGAGGCAGACGTAAGAAATACATTCAAAACTGTATGAATTTTACCCTAGTACAGGATGGATGTTTTGGTGTTTTGTTCTTAATTACGACTCTGTGGAAGGATAAAATCGCCTTCCATGTAATCAGTTATAATACAGAAGAAAGTAATAAAGGCTAAAGAAAACATTATTGGAAATATCATCAGACCATTATGAATTTAATGACATGTCCTCAACACCACTACAATTTCTTGGTAATACCAATTTATCCCAAAAGCCATCTAGCAGAAAGAGAGGAAAAGAAGAAACAACAGAACTTAAACACATAAAGACTACAGTACAGGGGAAATTAAAATTTGAGCTTAAAAGAATGTGAAAAATTAATTTTCACCACACCTCAACTTACCTAGTCATTTTCATAAGTTACCATTAAAACAAAAAAATTAATGGGTTTAAAACAGAAAAACCCTAGAAGTGTATATGGGCAAAATTATTCACAGGTTAGATGGACTGTATTAGGAGAATTTAAGTAATTATTCTTCAGAGTGCAAGCCAACCTACAAAACTAAGAAGTAGTGAAACAAAATCCCCCTGTAAATTGATCGATCCTATGCCTTTCTTGTACCATCGCCCAGTACTTTCAACATTGACCACTGTCAGACCCATGCTGTAACACCATGAACTGTTAAAGCGAAGATACTTGATACCAGAAAGGTGTCCAACATTCTTACACAGCTCACATGCTCCAAAGGAAAAGCAATCTTTGTGATGGAAAAAGATCAGCCCTCTCCTATATACTCTGTGTAGAGCCATTAGGGCCCTTTGGTTCTTCTGTTCCAAAACTTCATGACAAAGCCTGTCCTTTTATTTATTTAAGGCATTGTGATCTAAAACAAACCCTTTCCAAGTAGTTTTATCAAAAGATATGTTCCGTTAATAGAAAAAAAATCCATTTAGACAAAACATTCTTTTCTCTTGGCTGAAAAACCGAGAAAGAAGGACAATACACTTAGTGAAGTAGAGTCTGTACAATGTCATGGCATGCAAGGTATGGGCATGTTTGGCAGTGTCAGCTTTGGCCTTTACTATTTTCCCCGTTTTAAACAATATTGCTTTCATGCACAGATACTGCATTTCAATCAGACATGTATTTATGTTCCAGATACAATAAACTGCCACAAGATTTTTTTTTTTTCTACTGTGAAAGGGGAGAGGGACAAAAATAGTTTTACTTGGTCCACAGGAAACTTGGTTTGACAGAAGAAAACATGTAAGATCTACAAAAGCTTAGGCTTATACTAAGAATTCGGGCAGATCTCAAGTTACCATTTACATTTGTGCTCTTGCTTTAGTAAAAGACTAGTAAAAAGCTTCCAGATGTAAAGACAAGTAACAGAATTCGGAAGTGAAAGTAGCACCTATGTGGATATATTGTTTTTTCTGTTTAAAGGATGAAGCATTACAGCTTCACATGACAGACAGCTTGCTCCAAATGCTAAAAATGCCAGTGCTACAAACACTAGAGGACAGAAAGTTTAAATGCAACAGTCAGGCTTCTTCCCTGGAATGAAGTTCTAAGTCCTCTAATTTGAAGTTCTTTTTCATTGACAGTAAGTGCAAAATTTCTCTTTATCTATTCTGCACAAACATTTGACATCAAAATGGAGCTCCATGGTCTAATTCATTGATACTTTATCTATACGCTAACTGGCTTAGCAGTACTAACAACCAGTTTGACTACCCTGTTTTAGCCACAGATGATAGAGGACTAGTTTAGAATTGCATGTGCTTAACTAAAAAAAAAAACAACAAAACACACAACATGTTTTAACTGATCCATCCTCCTCTCACTTAAAACTGACCAACAATTGAACTCAGCATTGCTAAATTGCAAATGTTTACTTGCTTAGATGACGAAGTGTGACTCCTATTTTTGTGAAGGCTAAGCAGAACATATTTCACTCATTCAACAAATTAGGGACCTCAGGTAAACAACCAACCCCCCCCAACTTTATTTCATCCCACCTTACAGAATTTAGTTTTAAATGCAACATACACCACAGCCCGTCAGAGTTTTCAGAATTCTAAATAGCTTTAATGTTAACCTTGTACAATAATACAATTTAACAACTTCACTACGTTTTTCTCAATATTCAGTGGTTGTCTTGACAGAAAATACAATCACCACTTGCTCAATGGCATGCATCCACACTAACCTGAGCTTACAGACTTCATACATGCTTGCCCACTTAAGGATACGATATGTTTAATTACATGACCAAAGCTATTCTTAAGAGAGATTTCTAATACACTATGTTATTTTACTGTATTAGGGCCATGACACCTTCAATACTCTTTTGTTTATTGCAAAAAAATAAACTCAAGTTTATCTGCATTAAAATTTTACTGTTTGAATTTGTTCAACCCAGAAAACCAGAACATGTATTCCGCATTTCACACCTCTAAGACAGAAAAAGCTTATTTAAGAGTAATCAAAATCCACTTGCCTTAGTAGAATATTCTTTTGGACATCCCATGTTGATATCAATACCAGCTACATCGCTCTCTCTGAAAGAGAGGAAAGAAACAAAATATTTTTCAGCATATTAGAACAAGAATCCAGAAATAGACATCTTTCCAGGAAACTTCCTCCATCATCATTAAGGCTTAAATGAGAATTTAAGGTTAAGTTTTTATTTGAACTTCTGAATTTTTAGCTTCTCACTTATATAAATTACGTATTTATTTCGACAGCAGTCTAAAGATCAGTCTGTTCACAGGTTTCAATGACCAGTGTTGTGCAGAAGCTGCAAATACTCATCTTAAATATGTCTGTACAGGATCAAGTATCTATAAGTATAACCAACACTAAATCAACCACTGACATTATAGCAAGTTTTATTGAAACTTCCATCTATATAAAATGGAGACTTAAAAACACCTTCTAAAAAGGTTTAAGAGACATTTCTCATTTCTGCACAATACTTTATTGGGAGCTTCAAATCCCAAACAATAAGAGACCTTTTCAGTCCTAGTGGTCTTATTTGCAACTGTGAAATACCCAGGGAAATCTCACATTGGAGAGATCAAGAACACGCACGCTGCACTAGCAAAAAGCCGTCAAGCCCAGTATTAGAACTTATGCAGCTGCTGTTTTGGGCAAGAATTACTTTGCATGGAAGTTGCAGTTACACCATTATACCACCGGACTTTCATGATGCTACACTTCACTGTGCAGTTCCTACCGAACTTTTCTTGGTCCTATCAAGACATCCTTCCAATCATAAAAAATTGTCTTCCATGATAATTCCTCTGTATAAAAATGCCCAAACAAACCCACAGTGGGAAGGGGATAAGAGAAGATGACTTACACAAGCTTAGCTACTGCCAGGGCTCTTTCAGCATCTGCTGAACCCTGTGGGTAAAACAAGAGGATTTATAATTATAAAATATCATCAACTTCACAAAAAAAGTCCTCCTTTGCACATGTGTATAATTGTATTTGCTCTGAACATTTAAAATGATTAGCTAAAGCATGTACTAAGTCAGACAGGGAATAACAAAAGGTAACGTAAAAGGGATCCGCAGAGGTCTGCCCACCCTCTTAAGCTATAACAGTATCAAATGTTCTTAGCCCATCACCACTAGATATTTATTTATCATGTTAAGAAGCCCCACTAATAACAACTCTACAGGCAACAAGTTCCAGGGCTATCATTACCACTGAAAAAGGTCTTTTTCAATATCTAATGCAGTCCACACTTCTCCCTCCCTCCCTCCAACTCCCATCATCTCTTGTCCTACACAGAACGGTCTCAAAAACAAGTTACCACCATTTTCTCCCTAGCAGCATTTAACCCAATTGTGCAACATTAACACACACACTAATCTTCTCTCATCCACACTAAACAACAACATTTCTTTCAGTCTTTCCAGTGAGACTGTTTACTAGACTGGTTAAATGCAAGACTTAAACATGTGATCAAACAGCAACATAATTTATTTTTGGTATCTATATGTTTGGAAATATATCAAAGATACCTATTACAAAAACAAGCTGCTATCATAGAGCATAGAATTCATCTTAATCACCTGTTCTGAAAACAGCTGTACAGAGAGCTTATAACGTAGCATCCTGACTGCACGTCTACAAAGAGATTTGAAATTCTGCAAAACATTTAGCGTAAAACTTTACCTCCACCTGAAGCATCAAGAAATTGATAGTCTGCAATACAGTGAGCTGCTTTAGACTTAGATTAATGTTACTAGCACTACCCTGTTTAACTATGTTGTTATTAGAACACCTGCGGTTGTTTCCTTACCATTTGAAAGACAACACGGTGCCTCTCCTTTTCACAAGTTCTGAAAACAACTCTTTCATTAGGTGCAACAAAGTCCACCGTTTCAAGTACTTCTATATGAAATGAGAACAGATAAACCAGACAAAAGTGGTATATAAATGTAATCATAAAGGAAGTCATATGACTATATAACTTGTATATAAACGAAATGCTATCAAATAAGTCTTCCATGAACAGCAGAACTAATAGCACGCTACCTTCTATATGTCCTCACAGTACATTCCTTGTACTTGCTGTTTCCCCATCATAGTACTCCCTAATTATCCCCCAGCCTGTTTCTTGGGCAAGCATCACAAGTCTAATGATGAATCAGCCAGAATGAACAAAATGGTACTATTTTTGGGAAGGGGCAAAAGGGGAAAGTAAATTCGTAGTGGACTTTGGTTCCCCAACAGAGACACTACAAACACCTGTTTCTCATGCCACTCAGCTGGGGAGGTCTCAAAGACATCTTTTTAACAACTTGTCTGTGAAAATCGTGTTAGGCCAAATCTAGCCCATGGATCTCAAATTAATAAAAGAATGATAAACAGTGAGCTCTTGTATGTCCTGCTTCCTTAAAGCAGTAAACTAAAAGGTGTGTATATTATGTCACAAAGATCTAACGTTTATAAAGACTCATGATTGGAAACTGTCTCCGAATTTGTTTCTTGGACACTATCAAACTTTTCTTGAAAAATTAAAAGGCTTTGTAACTAACTAACAGAAGTTTTGCTCAGGAAGTTAGATTTTATATTAGCGCAGACGTGTAAAATTTATGGAAAGAAAAACCAAAAAAAACCCCGAGGTTTTTTTACTGTTTATTCTTTACTATAACAGCATACAAAAGCAATAGAGAATGAGAGGCTGAAGCCAGTATGTGAATACAGAATTGAGGAGGATTATCTGTCAATTACAATTTTATTATTTGTTTTTTTAACCCACATAAAACTAAAAGCTTTAACATTTTAAACAATGCACTGGAACTTGAATGTCCTGTCTATTTCAGCTACTAGTTTCTTTCACCTGCTGCCAAGAAGCATAATGCTCAAACATTAGTAATGGATTTCCAACTCTAATCCCATTTTCCTTAAAAAAAAGGGAAAGACATAATTCCAGCAGCTAGAATTATAGTCTTCCACTTTAGAAGGCCTATACCTGCACACCCAGTGATCTGACCTCTGCCTAAGAGTTTAGCAGAAAACTCATCAAATCCTTCTAATAAATTAAATGAATGGTGGAAAGAACTTGTGTTAGGTCTAAAAAAGAACAACAAACTGACAGTTACTAATACATTAGCCCTGTCCTCCAAAAACATTTGTGGTTTTCCTGACAGACACTGACTGAACTACTGAAATTCCTTAAGAAGGGAAATGGAAAGTTTGAAACTGTACAGCAGCAAACAACATTTTAAGTCTCTAGATACTGTGTAGAGAGAATGTATGTACTGATACCTCACTGTAATCACTATAAAATTACTTCAGAGAAATAATTATCTTTTCTCTCAACTAGAAAAAAGAACACTTACACATGTTAACAAAAAAGTGCTATACTTGCCGTTTATAACCCTCTTACATTGCAGCATCTTTATGTCAATCAGCTCCTGAAAAGAAAGAATAAAAATATCTCAGTGAGTTGAAGTGTTTAAGCCACCCAACTCTAAACAGTTGCCCATTTTATTAAAAAAACCTAACTATCTAGAGACACCAAACACAGAAAAAGAATGCAAGTGAAAACAGAAGTTTAACTATATAACACACTCAGCTGAAGTTTCAACATACGAACATAAGAATATGGTATGTTCACATAATTCTAGAAGAACCATTTTGTTCAAATACCTATCTAACAAACTGGAAACAAAGTAGAACGAACCACCTAGAGTAGAAGGAAAAGATAATTTAGTGCTACAGCAACAAACCACCTCAAAAATCAATGCAGATTTGTACTGGTCAGATACAAAGGTGAACAAGACAGCAGTATTAAGCTTTAAGACTTCTTCACCTTAATCCTGCATTTTAACAGTTCTCTATGTTTGTTAAAAAGACAAAATGAAGCTTTGTGTTGACCTTTACTGGAAAGCTTAATACACAGTCACCATTCTTCTAGAATTTGTGGTTTTCCTTTGGAAGAAACCCAGAACACTAATCTACAGATGCTACTTCAACTACAGATTTATGCAATTCAATTTATTAAGGATACTATTTGAGTCCTTTTCTCAGATGCATCTCATCAACTTGATTACAGCTGATCCTTAAGACAAACTGACTGCCTTTAATTGACAAAGGGCTACAGCTTGAGCCAATATAACTTGTTAGCTCCTGAAATAAATATGCAGCTGTTAATCCAACTGTTATATAAATTGAGGAAAAAAACCTGCCATGGTATAGTGGTTAGTTATCTGAAAAGGTTCAGTCTACTATAGAATCTTTGTTTTTGCAAGGTTTAAGACCTGCTGATTTACAGGTAAGGGATAAACAAGCAATAAATTAGGCTAATCTCAATCTGTTTACATTATACTGTAGGTCTTATAAATAGTACTTTTAATTTAAGTTTTAACTCAAGTTCCTCATTGGGTACTGTTCATGTTCAGTTCTGAAATAGCTTTGAGTTCTAAAATGTCTAAGGATCTAGGGGGAAAGGACTAGAAAACAAAACAATAAATCAGAAAATGAAGTTTTACCATACAGAATGAAACTACAAAACGCAGTTATTCATTCTGTTCTGCAGGTAAACAACTGCAGTACAACTGCCTACAACAGCTGTTCTATTTTATGTTATCTTGTTGGTTCTTGAGAAAACCTACATAGTTTTTCTGATAAAATCTATTAAGATAAATATCTAGCTGCAAACACTAATCCACGTCAAAGGCATTTTAAGTCTCCTGTCTCTCAACAACAATGTGGAAAAAAGAAAAGACAATTCAGGAGACCCTATTTTGAGGTGAGATGAGGAAAACTACAACAGGTTTTTGGCTGTGGGACTAACTTCCACATTACAAGTTTTGTTACATACTGCAACTTGGTAAGTAAGTTTGAGGGTCTCTTCTTTTGAACTACTGTTTCTGTAGAATTATGACAAAAAGTGTGTGTGAAGGAGAAACTGCTTTAGCTATACAGTTTGCAGTGTGGGATTAAAAAACTTCTCATATTCTATGACTTCAGTAGTAAGCAAAGCAATACCTTTGTGTGGTCTGTTGTGGCTTGGGTTTGTCTTTTTTTTTTTAAAAAAAACCACAACAATTTCTACATTACTATCTTTCACTAATTTCCTAGACAATGGCCCTGTCAAATCTGTGGTTAGTGCAATCCAGTAGCTGCTCAGTAACAAGGTTTTTTGCTACTGCTATGAAATGTAAGAGATACTGGGAAAGTACAAAGGCTGCCTGAAGCCTGACTTGCTTTTAGTGTTTAAGACTCCTAGATTCTGTAACTCCATGCTTGTGACTTATCTACATGTGATCTACAGTTAGCCTCCCAGAGAATGAAAAAAATATATTCTCACTTAATCCCATGTAAAGCAGGGAGGTTTCATAAACTGGGAAACAGTTAATTATTGTTTGTCACAGAAGAAAAACATTTTATTACTCCCAATTGTATGACAAACAGCTGTAACTATTCTACTGCATTTTGAGATTTCTTCTGAATCATCCAGCAATAACTAGCCTTTTGCATGGCGCTGATCCAACTAATTAAATATCATTTGTAATTCTAGAAGCTAGAGACATAAGTTGAGCTGTGGCCAACGTAAAAACAGCGTATTGTGTCTCTGTCTTCTCCCCCAAAAAGAGCAACGAGCTAACTCACAAGAGAACTTCTATGAAGGTTCCTGGAGAAGACTGAAATGACTGATGCTGACAGTCTGTTTCAGCCTGTTTTACTAGTAAAGGATCAAACATTCTACAGGAAAACCAATATTTAAGCCATGTTTACATCATGTTTAACTCCTTACTGGTTTGTTTGTGTTTTTTTTTTTTTTTAAATCTTAGCTGAGTCATGTAACTTACACCGATGCCTACATTTGAGAAGACCTAATAATAGCACTGAAGGGGAAAAAGGGAATACTGATGCACTGCAACAATAAGGACAGTGAAGACTAAGCATCATAAGTTACAGAGCAGCCCTACCAATAATATCTGCAGCAAACCAGAGTCTCAACTTCAGGCAGCTTTCAGAAAAATGGTTAAGCAACGGGGACAGCAGCGTTGTGAGGGGTATATATGGATGCTCTGGGTTAGCACAGCAGAACTAACTGGGTGACAGGGTAGGTCAATCTGAGGCTTCCTTCAATATTATGACTCAAGGAAAAAAAAAAAACCAAAACACAGTAGAATGTGAGGAAATTGTTATGCTGTTTTGTCTAACTGAATTGAGATTATTGAACAGTCTTAAAATATGGGTTTGCCATAACTTGAGGATTGCTCAAAGGGAAATGCCTTAAGCCACAGAGATTTTTCTTTCCCCATTTTTCTAATGAAAAATATGTGTAATGGGAAAAAGTCCTACAATAAACAAAGTCTATTTGTACTTCTCTTAATAATAATGTTATCGGACAAGACTGCCTAATCTGCTCATCCCTCATACCTCACAGTACACGATATCAGCACCATAGTCCAGAGCCAGAAGACGCATTGGCAATGTTCCCACTCGCACCATTGGAGCCAGGATCTTCTTTCCCCTAAAACACAGGGGCGTGTTCACCGTCATCCCTATGGCGGCAGTACCTGAAAGAGAAAATCGAGAGGCATTGCCATGGAATAGAATTTCCTCCTAAACGTCCAGAACTTTCCTTTGGCAGGGGGGAGCGTGTGACCCTGTCCAACCTGACAGGGGTCCCTCAGCAGCTCGCAGGCCGGCTGCTTACCCAGCTCCCGCCGCCCCGGCGACAGTCGCATGGAGACAGGGGAGAGCTCAGCGGCGCCCTGAGGGGTCGAGGCGGCCCGGCGGCTGCTCCCCGCCGCACGGCCTCCTCCCCCCGAGCAAGGGGCGCCGGGCCGGCTCTGACAGAGCCCCTCAGGGCCATGTTTGCTCCCGCGGGGCGCGGCGCGGGGGCCAGCTCTCAGCCGTCAGCTGAAGAGGCGAAGGGGCCGCTGTCGCCTGAGGTACCGACCCCCGTTTCCTGAGGTACCGGTCGCGCGCGCGCGCGCCCCCCACCCGTGGCACTCACCCTCCTCGCGTGGCTCCGCCGCGGCTCCGGGGGGCGGGACAACCGGGGGAAGCGTCTCTTCACGGCGTCATCGGGCAGCGCCGCCGCCACGTGAGAGGCCGCCATGGCGCTGAGGCCCGGCGGGACTGCAGTCACCCTCCCGCTGCTGCTGCGGCGGCAGGCAGCCACCCGGGCGGCGGCGGGCGCGCAGCCCCCTGAGAATGTGGTGCGCGTCCCCT
>VYZM01009097.1:284162-326612 GCA_013398915.1 Dromas ardeola
GGAGCCGCTGGAGGAGATCCTGGCACACGCGCCCCTGGCCGCCGGTGCCCCCGGGCCGACTGGCCCCGGCGAGGCGAGGACCCAGGTGGTGGTGGTTGGAGCCACCTTCCCCGCGGGACTGAGCCAGACGCTGGGGAAGTTCACTGACGTGGGCCAGTTCGTCATGCTCACCACCCAGAGCCTCCACCGCCTGCCACCCCATGTCCAGCAGAAGTTCGTCCGCTTAAAAGGCCGGGACAAGCTGCCTGAACTACTGCAGCTACTCAAGGAGCGCCCAGCATCTGGGGGGGCTGTTCTCATTTTCTGCAACAGTGCCAGCACTGTCAACTGGCTGGGCTATATCCTGGATGACCACAAGATCAAGCACCTGAGGCTGCAGGGACAGATGTCAGCAGCTGCTAGAGCTGGCATCTTTGCCTCCTTCCAGAAGGGCGACGTGTCTGTCCTTGTCTGCACTGACCTTGCCTCGCGGGGGCTGGACACCAGCAGTGTGCAGTTAGTGGTCAACTATGACTTCCCAGACACCCTGCAGGACTACCTGCACCGTGTGGGGCGGGTTGGACGGGTGGGAAGCAAGGCACCTGGAGCCGTGGTTAGTTTTGTCACCCATCGGTGGGATGTGGATCTGGTGCGGAAAATAGAGACTGCAGCCCGGAAAAGGACAGGACTCCCAGGCATGGACTCCTCCATTAATAATCCTCCACCTAAAGGAGGTTGATTCAGGTTGCCAAGCAGTAATAAATGGCCTGGTAGGAACTAAGCTTGAAGTCATTAAGGCAGAAGGAATGAGCTTCTGGGTGTAAGCTAGACTGAAATAACACAATTGAGTTTCAGAACCAGGTGATCAGGTTAACTTTGTGCACTGTTCTGGAAGCTGCAATAGTAATTTCCATAGGCATCACAAGTCATGGCTTTACAAAAGGGACCTAGTAAGCGAGTAACAAAATGCCTTTGGAGAAAACTGAAGAATTATTTAATCAGTTGATTTTTTTGAGACTTTTAACTAAAATTCGAATCAGTACGAAAGTATGCTTGTATGATGTGCAGCTCTGTTGCATTTTATTGCTTCCCACCACCAGCAGCTAAACATTCATTATTAAAACTTCTGTGGCAAGAAAAAAAAAAGAAAATATTTTCCTAACGTTGTTATAACTTTGACCGATTACAGATACATCTAGAAACACTAAAGGACAAATTATATTTGATTTTCTTGTGATACAGCAGTTCATTCAGAGAATTCTAGACCAGATACCTCTGAAGTTTGGTGTGAACGAGAAGGCGCAATAAAGCTTGAGGCTTTTAGGCTTTTTCAAGGTATTAATTTGTCATCTTATGGTGTCATCTTACCTTTCACTGAGAAAGGGGATCTTGCTGCTTCAGGTTCTGTTAAATAATAAAAAAAAGCCTTTAAGTGTGTTCTGCTCTTTTTTTTTTTTTTTTTGCATGCTGTAGTGAAATACCCAGTCTTTGAACTGATTTTAAAAACAAAACCCCAACCCACCAAAAAATGTCTCCTGTTAAAGGAAAGAAGCGTGTTGACTCACAGGCTCTAATGACTGCCAGGTAACAGAGTGATTACAAGATTTCTTTTGAATATTACAAGATTTCTTTTGAATATTACGCCATTGTTCTTTTCTGTTTTAAATCCTTTAAAAAGAGGATTAAAGTGAGGCTGAGGTTATTTCATATCTAGCTGCTATTTTGTATCCATGGTAAATAATCACACAAAAATAGCATTTTAGCTCTGATTTCTGTTGCAGTGGTTTATCACAGCCTTTTCTTTTAGTGTCTGGTTTTGTGATGCTGTCCGCTTTAGCCTGTGCTAATACTTGGTATGTAGAAATAGTAAGCCGTTAAATGACAAGATCACAGCATAGTATCTAAATCATCGGTTTCAAAGGAAATAAGACACTGGGGCTACTCCTAGGATACTTACAGTAAAAACTAAACAGAAAACTTGCACAGATAGTCACTCATGGATAAGGCTATTTAACCTTATCCTAGAAATTGTACACGTACTCTGTTCACATTGCACAGTTAAGGGGCTCTTAGGGGAAGTTACAAGCTGTGGTAAAATTATTTAATAGGATAGAAAGCTTTCAACTTTACAGAAGTACAGTGGAAGAGTGATCCACTCAGAGACTGGAAACCTTTTTTATATTCATCGCATGGACTACTTATTTCTCATTTGTAGTTAATTTAACTGTAAATAAGGCAATTTATGTGCCCACAAGCAGAAGCTTACTGTTGATGTTTTGCAGCAGGGTAAATCCTTAAACAGGAATCTGGGGACAATCTGTAGCATTATAATTTGGAGACAATCCCATTTCCATTTGTTAGTATGCATCTTATGTTGTATCAGATCCTCTGAACTGCTGAGAAATAGCTTCCTTTAACTGTAGACACAGAGATTAATTTAAATGAAGTAAATTGTATTCAAGAAACTCCAAGTAAAAAATTTTAATATTTGCTTGCCTGCTTTGCCTCAGCAATTTCAGGCTGACTCCATCTCAAGTGTCATATAATTTGACTCTGATCTTTTTCAAAGCTGTAGCGCTTCACTGTGTTAGCATAAATATTGAGTTACTACCTGCTTCACAGAGTGTCTGGCTTTCCTGGGGCAGCTGGTGATGGTGACAGTGCTTCCCAGTTCATCATACAGAGTTGCCCTTTTAAGTTTTTGAGGGAAATTGTTGCTGGGGATCTCAGATGTCCAACTTCAACATTTGTCTCCTCATGTGACTATTCTACAGGATTAGATCAAACAGTTGTTCGGGATAAAATTTCACAACTATTGCAGATGATGTGTGCTGTAATGCTTTGCTTTATTACCTACGGTTTCCAGCTAAATAATGCAACCAAATTAACCAAAGTTAAATGATGTCACATAAACAACAATTTCTGACACAAGATCCACAGTAAAACTATGAGGCAATGGTTGTTCATAATTAATGCGTCCGCTGAATTTGTATCAGTAACTAAGTGGCATTAGTGATAAGAGAGTAGCTTCTTTCTTGAGCAAAAATATGTGGAAGGAAAATGAGAGGAAGGTTGACTTCTGATAAATTAACCAGGTTATAAAAGGCAATGTGGGCATACTTGACACTGAGGTATATTTTAATATACCTGTAATTAATGTATATTTTAATATACCTGTTAAAAATGAATGATTGGTAGTATTGCATGTTAGAAAAATTAATTGTATGTGTTCTAATGGCCATAACAAAAGACATTGAAGATGTTCTACAAGGTTATATTCAGATATTTTTGTTGTGTTTTTTAGATGTATAATTTGTAGTTTAACAAGCTTGGGGAAGAGTGGCTGGAGAGCTGCCTGGCAGAAAAGGACCTGGGGGTGTTGGCTGACAGCTGGATGAATGTGAGCCAGCAGTGTGCCCAGGTGGCGAAGAACGCCAACAGCATCCTGGCCTGTATCAGAACAGTGTGGTGAGCAGGACTAGGGAAGTGACTGTACTCGGCACTGGTGAGGCCCCACCTTGAGTACTGTGTCCAGTTTTGGGCCCCTCACCACAAAAATGACGTTGAGGTGCTGGAGTGTGTCCAGAGAAGGGCAAGGGAGCTGGTGAGGGCTCTGGAGCACAAGTCTTCTGAGGAGCAGCTGAGGGAGCTGGGGGTGTTCAGCCTGGNCATGCTGTAGTGAAATACCCAGTCTTTGAACTGATTTTAAAAACAAAACCCCAACCCACCAAAAAATGTCTCCTGTTAAAGGAAAGAAGCGTGTTGACTCACAGGCTCTAATGACTGCCAGGTAACAGAGTGATTACAAGATTTCTTTTGAATATTACAAGATTTCTTTTGAATATTACGCCATTGTTCTTTTCTGTTTTAAATCCTTTAAAAAGAGGATTAAAGTGAGGCTGAGGTTATTTCATATCTAGCTGCTATTTTGTATCCATGGTAAATAATCACACAAAAATAGCATTTTAGCTCTGATTTCTGTTGCAGTGGTTTATCACAGCCTTTTCTTTTAGTGTCTGGTTTTGTGATGCTGTCCGCTTTAGCCTGTGCTAATACTTGGTATGTAGAAATAGTAAGCCGTTAAATGACAAGATCACAGCATAGTATCTAAATCATCGGTTTCAAAGGAAATAAGACACTGGGGCTACTCCTAGGATACTTACAGTAAAAACTAAACAGAAAACTTGCACAGATAGTCACTCATGGATAAGGCTATTTAACCTTATCCTAGAAATTGTACACGTACTCTGTTCACATTGCACAGTTAAGGGGCTCTTAGGGGAAGTTACAAGCTGTGGTAAAATTATTTAATAGGATAGAAAGCTTTCAACTTTACAGAAGTACAGTGGAAGAGTGATCCACTCAGAGACTGGAAACCTTTTTTATATTCATCGCATGGACTACTTATTTCTCATTTGTAGTTAATTTAACTGTAAATAAGGCAATTTATGTGCCCACAAGCAGAAGCTTACTGTTGATGTTTTGCAGCAGGGTAAATCCTTAAACAGGAATCTGGGGACAATCTGTAGCATTATAATTTGGAGACAATCCCATTTCCATTTGTTAGTATGCATCTTATGTTGTATCAGATCCTCTGAACTGCTGAGAAATAGCTTCCTTTAACTGTAGACACAGAGATTAATTTAAATGAAGTAAATTGTATTCAAGAAACTCCAAGTAAAAAATTTTAATATTTGCTTGCCTGCTTTGCCTCAGCAATTTCAGGCTGACTCCATCTCAAGTGTCATATAATTTGACTCTGATCTTTTTCAAAGCTGTAGCGCTTCACTGTGTTAGCATAAATATTGAGTTACTACCTGCTTCACAGAGTGTCTGGCTTTCCTGGGGCAGCTGGTGATGGTGACAGTGCTTCCCAGTTCATCATACAGAGTTGCCCTTTTAAGTTTTTGAGGGAAATTGTTGCTGGGGATCTCAGATGTCCAACTTCAACATTTGTCTCCTCATGTGACTATTCTACAGGATTAGATCAAACAGTTGTTCGGGATAAAATTTCACAACTATTGCAGATGATGTGTGCTGTAATGCTTTGCTTTATTACCTACGGTTTCCAGCTAAATAATGCAACCAAATTAACCAAAGTTAAATGATGTCACATAAACAACAATTTCTGACACAAGATCCACAGTAAAACTATGAGGCAATGGTTGTTCATAATTAATGCGTCCGCTGAATTTGTATCAGTAACTAAGTGGCATTAGTGATAAGAGAGTAGCTTCTTTCTTGAGCAAAAATATGTGGAAGGAAAATGAGAGGAAGGTTGACTTCTGATAAATTAACCAGGTTATAAAAGGCAATGTGGGCATACTTGACACTGAGGTATATTTTAATATACCTGTAATTAATGTATATTTTAATATACCTGTTAAAAATGAATGATTGGTAGTATTGCATGTTAGAAAAATTAATTGTATGTGTTCTAATGGCCATAACAAAAGACATTGAAGATGTTCTACAAGGTTATATTCAGATATTTTTGTTGTGTTTTTTAGATGTATAATTTGTAGTTTAACAAGCTTGGGGAAGAGTGGCTGGAGAGCTGCCTGGCAGAAAAGGACCTGGGGGTGTTGGCTGACAGCTGGATGAATGTGAGCCAGCAGTGTGCCCAGGTGGCGAAGAACGCCAACAGCATCCTGGCCTGTATCAGAACAGTGTGGTGAGCAGGACTAGGGAAGTGACTGTACTCGGCACTGGTGAGGCCCCACCTTGAGTACTGTGTCCAGTTTTGGGCCCCTCACCACAAAAATGACGTTGAGGTGCTGGAGTGTGTCCAGAGAAGGGCAAGGGAGCTGGTGAGGGCTCTGGAGCACAAGTCTTCTGAGGAGCAGCTGAGGGAGCTGGGGGTGTTCAGCCTGGAGAGGAGGAGGCTGAGGGGAGACCTTTTCGCTCTCTACAACTGTCTGAAAGGAGGGGGTAGTGAGGTGGGGGTCGGTCTCTTCTTCCAAGTAACAGGCGATAGGACAAGAGGAAACGGCCTCAAGTTGCGCCAGGGGAGGTTTAGATTGGATATTAGGAAAAATTTTTACACTGAAAGGGTTATTAAGCATTGGAACAGGCTGCCCAGGGCAGTGGTTGGGGCACCATCCCTGGAGGTATTGAAAAAACAGGTAGACATAGTGCTTGGAGATATGTTTTAGTGATGGTTTTTGTCAAGTTAGGTTGATGGTTGGATTACATGATCTGAAAGGTCCCTTCCAACCTGGGCAATTCTATGATTCTAACTTCTGTAACTCACTTTTAAAAACTCAGTAACATAGTCTATGAATCTGGAATCATGTTACAGTGAATCCCATGACAGGTCAGTCTGGATTGCAGCACACAATATTATAAAATTAGACAACACAGTGAAATAATAAAGTTCTTTCAGCCATATGCTTCTTAATGTTGAAGTAGTCTGCACTTTATATATTTACAAACAGTAACGTTGAACTCAGTACAAATGCTCTAAACTGATTGTTGCTAGGGCACTGTTGATCAAAACAGTTTATCAAAAAACCAAAAACACTATTTGACATCTATATACTGAAGTGGCCAATAAAAAGCTTTGGGTAGATATACTCGGAGAACACTACATTTACCAATAAAGCCTTTGGTAAACATTACTTTCAAACAAAACCACACTTTTTTAAAACATATATTGAGAAATACAACTTTCGTACTGTTGCTTACAAAGAGACAGTTACTGGAGCCAGTGATTAACAGCAGTTAATTAACATTCAGGAGCACACAGACATCCGCACTCTGGGACATATAAACTGATACAGAGCCACCAAATGCAGACATCCACATCACTGACACGTGTCACATGAAAAGTTTTACTACCCAATAGGTAAATACTATAACAAAGCCTTCAAGGGGATTTAGAGACTTTATCACAGCTAGCGAGCTAAAAATAGATCTCTCTCGCATATGGTCAAACTTGTTTAAGAAACAAAGACATATTAAAAGACTTTTTAGTTTGAGTTTTCCCAAACTGCTTTTCAGTGTTCTCTAAATGTCATGTCACTCGTTGGTCACATCCTAATGACTGTCTACGCACATAAATAACTGCTCTTTTCTTGGCTGTCCATGTTCTACCTTCTGTGTAACTCTTACTTTAGATTTTATGGACGTAACTACAACTGCATACAAGTTCTATCTTATGGGCACTACAAGGACATTCAGATACGTCTGTTGCATGCAGCCCAGCGCCTCGCAAGGTGCCCTAGGACAAGCTGTGTCAAGTGTCCTAACAGCCAGATGGAAAAATGCCTCCTACCACTCCAGTAATCTGACAAAGTCCACATTTTTGCAGGCCGTGCCTCTCCCTGAAATGCATTGGTATAGCTGTTATATCCAGACAGCACCCTTTCCCCTCCTCTTCCTCCTGAAATGTATTTATGAGCCCAATTTACATGTTGGTGGTCGAGTGTGTGGTAGAGAAGTTCTCCATGCGTATTCTGACCAGTTTCTCAGTGGGAACTGGCCGCAGAAAGAACTTGCAGGTGAAGACTTGCCGGCAGGCCTTGCGGAAGTTTTCCGAGAGGAAAGCATAAATGATGGGGTTGATGCAAGAGTTCCCATAGGCTAAGCAGTGAGAGATGATGCGGAAGGTGAAGGAGATGTTGTTCAGGGGAAACTGCCCAAACTCTGCCCACATCGTGATGATGTGGTGTGGCAGCCAGGAGAGCAGGAACACGGTGACCACGAGAAGCACTGTCTGCGCTGTCTGCAAAAGACAAGGTCACGTATTAAATGGTCATAATGATCAAGTCTTGTGGTATGAGTTTGCCTTCCTCTGTCAGTAGTGAAGGCAGCATAACACAGGCAACACTGATGACTGCCAGGTGGGCAAATGATGACACTGCAAAAAGGATGCTAAAAAATACCCTCCTCCCTGGAAAACAAGAATTGCCTGGTTTTGGCTCAAGCAAATAACTCTATGGGCAATGGAGATAGTGCCCATCAAGCCTCAAACAATACAGAGACTGCAACAGTAATGCTAACTAAGTTACATGTAAGAGTGGAAATAATATTTCCTAACATTTGGAGGCTGAGGAACATTAAGCATTAGGGCTATTGAAAATAACTGCAGGGGAAAACAGTCTGGCTGCAAGGAAACAGGCCACTGAGAGAAGGCTGACCCTGCATGTTTCTGAGGAGAAAGATTGTTCCAGTAGCTTTCCTTTTAGGGGAGAAACCAAGAAAAACAATGCACAGAGGATGATTTTTTTTTTTTATTTTTTAAATATACAGTGCTCTTTGGTTACAAATATTCCTAGGTAGACTATTACCTGAGGAAGGCCCACTGAGCCAGTGGGCTCGCAGCCTGTGTGCTGGCTGGCTTAGAGGTGTGCCCCTGCAGCCCTTGCTCTCCAGTTAGGCTGGCCAGCCACCATTGCAAGCTGTCATTTGTAAGCCCCAAAGCTTGACCTGAGGTAAAATTTTCCTGAAAACTGTGTATTTTGAAGTCACCATCCAAAATGAAGGTTAACATGAGATGAGCTGCTGACTGCAGCTGTGGTAGCCCCACAGCTGTGGCTGGGGAAGGGGAGTGATGACTGAGGTGGTGCCTTGGGAGGGCTGAAGAACATGGCGGAGCAGTGTGAGGGGGTTGTTGGGTGCTGCCAGGGTGGGAAGGATGCGGGAAGGGTCAGCTTTGACCAAAGGTAGGTGGTATGAGTTGCTTGAGCTATTTTGGTGTGAAATTTAGTAGGCTGTTTCTTTGGGTTTTGTTCCTTTTGTTGAGGGAAAAGGAAGCTTAGGGAGAAGGGCTCAGGCTGTAAGGAACCTGGGTGGGGAAAGGACTCAAGGTGAAGACTCGGGGCGGGGGCCTGTGTTTTGGGTCTGTGAGTCCAGGCCGTCTGCAGTCCCTGA
Source organism: Dromas ardeola (assembly GCA_013398915.1). NCBI lineage: Eukaryota > Metazoa > Chordata > Aves > Charadriiformes > Dromadidae > Dromas > Dromas ardeola. The sequence continues at coordinate 293,016 of VYZM01009097.1, forward strand.
AGCAGAGATCCTCACCAATGTCGGCAAAGTTACTTGCTTTATAAATATTGCTGTGAAGTTAATGTTCGGGGGACCTGCAGAATATGTACTGAGAAAAAGCGTCAGTCTTTATTGAAAAGGTGTTTCCCCTCTTGAACAAAACCTCCTCAACCTGGTACAGTTAAAGGTGTGCGTTACAACAAAAACACTCTTTTAAAGTTATTTTTATTTTATTTTCATTTTATTTTTATTTTCCTGGGAGTCTCTGAAGAGGATGGAGAATGACTTCTAAAATTAAACTATAAGACACTTCAGCTTTCTTTCTGTGAGACCCTGAGGGAAAGGGACTTCACTTTTCAAGTTTAAGAAGGCTGAGGGTGTTGCTTTTCTGACTTTCTACTTCTAGCATGCTCTGTCTCAGAGGTTACTGACTGAGATTGCTTCCTAATGTTTTTGCAGGGCTGATTACATCTGACTTCAGGAGTTTTCAAAAATACTAATGGTAATGGAAGGTGAGCATATTTTTACATATTTAATCCCCTCTTCTGGGGGTACTGTAACAGATGCACAGCAGGTGACTTCCCTTCTCTCCCCCACCCGATTCTCAGCAAAATGTATGCTTTTCGACTGTAGTATTTAATGTTTCTCTTGTGTATTTTGTCATTTTAGTAAATATAACAATTTGGAAATATGCAGATATTTCCCCTAAGGAGAATTGTTGTACAAGTAGCAGAAAAGCAATGGAGAAAAATGAAAACTTAGGCTTCGCTTCAGTTTAAGGTTTACAGCCTTACTAGTCTAGGTCAACGCTTCTGTCAATAATTCCCTTGCATGGTTTCAAGTGAATAGTGTGTAATTACTTTCCTAGAAGAGGGATAACTTTCTAATGAACAAAACCTCATTTAATCAGTGGTTATAATGGCTACATCTAGCAATTGTTTTGTCTGCTAGAGAAGACCTGCAGGATTTTGTATCTTGTTTTAAAGCACTTTATAGCATTCTGTCACTGTACCTGTTACGCTAAAATGCATAAATCGAAGTTATAAAGACTCAGGCTTACATATATCTAACACCAAAACATCTAAGCTGGAATGATTTTATAGGAGAAGGGAAATCTTTTTCTCAGCCCCGCCAAAATACAGCAAATGCAACAGCTGCTGCAAAAGCTCTGTATGTTCTCTGACTTTTCTGCAACACTGCACAGTTGGCATGACTTGCCAAATTAAGCATATCTCCTAGGCAGTATTTCAGTGGTGACTCAGGTGGCTGGGTAGAGCTGGTGTCAGGAAGAGGATTTTTTTGGATTCCCATTAAACTGGGAGGGCACTTCATGGGTTGTTTGCTTCTGTCTTGGTATTCTCTGTGTGCTTTGGGTGAGAAAGAAATCGCAGCACGTTTTAGTTAGTATGTGCCTCTATGGCATATACTTGGCCTCGTTGGAAACGCAACCTGAGCAAAACAAGGAAATTATGAGTACCAGAACTAATGAGGCAAGGTTTCCTGAGGAATTATGTCTTAGATGGATTCTCTGGTGCTCTAAAAGACAGCAGTGGTACAACCGAAATACTTCTCCTTGGAGCATTTGCAGTCAGGGTCTCTCCAGGTACTTGATAAAGTTTCACTTATCTAGAGTCTACTTTAGTGATGGCTTTTTCTGTCTTCTTGTATCAATGAGTTAGGTGTTATGTTCATGAATCTATACTGGCTAACAGAAGGCTTCTGTATTGCAGACTAACTACCAAGATCATGTTTGGGAGATGATGACAGCATGGAGAAATGACAGCATGTTCCAGGGAAGAGCGGAGTGGCATTACTTCGTAGCAGAAAGAATATAAGGTGATTATATCTCAATGCATAACACCTGGGATTGTAACAATTGATTGCAGTCCCATAGGTGAGAACAGTGGTAGACAGGGCTGAAATATTTATAGACAAGTCTTATGTTTGTAACCTGACTTGTTCAAAGGGGTTGGAGATATGGGGTGAAACTGGAGGAAAACTATTTGTTTTCCAGGTTCTTCTGTTTCACCTTAGTAACTGCCCTATAATGCTCTTGAAGTTTCCTAAGATTATTTAGAACTTTAAAAAAAACTTTTATTTTAATTGGTTTGTGTTGGTGTTTTTTTAATGTCAAAATACTTCAAAAAACACTTGCGTCTCTAAGAAGCTGCTGCGCTTATGCGTTCAGATATAGTTCTTTATTAAATATGTGGCAATCTAGACAATTGGAGTTGGTTCAGGACCTTCATATTATGCTAACCTTCCTAAGTAACAATATTAAAACCTGCAGAACATGAGGGTACACTAGAATTCTAATTATTGTTTATAACATACATTTAATCTGATCTTATACCTGAGTGAATCACACTAAAATGTTTGAAGTGTATTCTATTTACTAGGACAGTAGTAATGTGGGGGAAGGCTAAAAGGTGCTTTGCATAGCAACTGCTTTTTCTTCTACTTGTTTAACTGCAGAAAAATCAGCTGCCTTGGTAAAGAGGGGTTTTCTCTATGTTGGGCAGGCATCATCTTTACTCTGTTCACATAGGGCCTGCAGCAATGATCTCCTGCAATTAAAACATGATTATTGAAGTGGAAAACTGTGGATGTGAAACAGAAGTACCACCTTCACCTGTCTTAGCTACATTAACAAGCCAGTTAAATCTGTTAACCTCTCTAGGAAGATGTTAGTTGCATCAGATCAAGATTGCTGTTCAAATAAGAGAAAACATTTGCCTACAATACAAAGAGGGGAAAAAGAAAAAAGACACTTCTGTCAAATAGGTCTGTCGAGTTTGTATTCATTTGAAAAGTCAATAACCTGTAGGTTCATCCTGTACCTGCCATACTTCAGGTGCTTCCTTGTTTTGCCTCTTAGAATGCTGTCTGACATATGAGGTGACAAAGCATGTTCCCATGTGAGTCAACAACCTCAGCTCCCAAATGTCCTCAAACTGGCCACACTGGCAACCAGGTGCTGTCCTTAAAAATATGCTGGTATGATTAGAAGTTGATGGAACTGAAAGACACAGATGTAGTGGTCTTGTGGGGTCTAGCTTGCCTACTGTGGCGTGACGGGTACTAAAGAAATTATTAGTAAACAGGTCCCATCCTTAGCTTTCACCAGCAATAATGGTGCTACTTTTTTACCCTCTCTCAATGTTAAGCAGCTTAGCCTTGTTACCAGGGCAACATTTCATAGCAACTTTCTGCTTAAATTAGGGGGCTACAAGTACTGAAATACTCTTTTGATTAAGGGATATATACCTAGATTCTTTTTTCCTTTCATTGTGAAATAACAAACTGCACATTTAACATAGGCCTGGGTATTAAAAATGGGTTTGCAGTTGCTATGTATTAGCATAAAGCTGTTTCTGAGGTCCAGCTATTTGGGATTTTGCAGGTGGAAAACATAATGCTAGAGCAATAATATACGTAATTCATGACCCAATAAACATGTTTTGGAAATGGAATTTTTGTCTGTTTTTTCAAGTTAGGGAATATCTAGTTAAGGTGGAGGAAACCAAAACAAAATGTGTTTGGCTTTTAATATGGTGACTTTGTTGTAGCTAAAACTAATGCTAATATAGAGTGTCACCAGCTGCAGAGTACTGATCCAAATAGCTTATGTACTGTTTTAGTGGTGTTTTAGTGGACTGTGGTAATTTGCAAAGTTAATGGATTACTGTTGGTCTAGCTGTGCCCACTTAATGCTAGGCTTCTGGTTCATCTCTGAAGGTTCTGTGGGTCCATAACAGACATGTACAATGGCCACTACTGGATTATCTAACTCTCTCTTAATACTCCTAGAAGTCTTTCAAGCAGCTCCACAAGATAACTTAATGCATTATTTGTTGCAGAGACAAAGTAAGTGTGCTTAAGCTACACAGTGAACCAACAGCATGGTGGGAAATACAGACTAGGAGGGTCATAAATATCTTTGATTGTCAAATAAGTAGATAAACTTCTCTCTTATTTACACCTATTATTGTTTCTGCCATGCACAGATTGTTTAGAATTTACTTATTCTTCTGTTATCTTTATAGGTGATCTTCCTCTCATTTATGCTTTCCTGCTTTTCTTTATCTGTTTTCCCCTTTTTTTTTTGTGTTTTTTTTTTCAGCCCTGGACAAGCTATGCTTCTAGTATTCCATGGACTTACCTATTTTTGGCAGAACTACCTGATATGTTAGATTATATTTTCATCTCAGGATTGTTTATTAGAGTGGACAGAGCAGTCTAAAGGTAGAGAGCTTATCGCTTTCCTGATGTAGTCATAGTTTGAGACAGCTAGCTGCACATGTTTTTTCAGAGCTGATTAGACCATCCGTTTGTGCTGTGTACCTCAGTCACACAGAAATAGAAAAGAACATTCAATCAGGTTTTTATTAAACAGTACGTTCTTGCTAGCTTGATGAAAAACTGGGCTTAATTAGCGAGACAACTGCTGTTTTCTGAATATGGTTTTCTTCTATGATTCTGAAGGAAGAAGCATAAAGAAGCCTATGCCTGTTCTTCCACACTGTATTATCAGCAAATACCAACCGACCTTCCCTTTATTACTGCTCTGTGGGAGCAGTACTGCTTCTTCATGCCATACTTCCTCAGCCTTTGTGTGTGGGCTGGGACTTTTCTCTTAACTTCTAATATAAAGCCTACCTGATGATGCTATTTACAGAGAAATTCTTTTCTCCTGTTTTGTTCATCTCTAACTTGCATCTCCTTTCCCCTAAAGTTTGAGAGACAATTGGTGCATGTTTTGATTGCCCCAGACTTGATTTGCATAAGCTACAGAGTTTCAGACTTGGCTATATGTTGTACTTTTACTGTAGTGAAGGCTTGGCAAAAAAAATAGTGACCTGTGGTGCCCTAAGTTTTTGCTTTTAGATAGTGCAGGTATGCTGTGTTAGTGCCCAGGAAGGACATGTGGCTTAGCACAATCTACCAGTGTATTGCTGGAGGTACTTACCAGCTTCTGAAGAAAACAATTTTTGTCACTTTAGATTCTGGGATCCTCTTTTTTCTGAATACAGAAATCAGTCAAGAGCATCCCTTTGCTCTGAGTCCCACTTTAAGCCAATGTGCCAAGTGAAAACTGCCGGTTTCTTCTCTCCTGGTGCCAGGTTCTCTCCTTTGTTCACAAATTCGACTCCCCCTGATGCATTTGCAAACATCCTTTTGTTTTTTACCCTAGAGTTCTAACAGAAAGGTCCCAAAGCACAATATGATCTCCAGAAACATGGTTATAGCTTAGTGATAAACACATAATGTTTTCAAACAGCTGATTCAAAAAAGACCATACCTATGGTTAACAAATGTTGGATAGCAGCTTCCTCTGCTTCAGAGCAAATGCATCTGTTAGTTACTTCTGATGCACTTCTCACTGCCTTTGGTCCTATTTATTACACTTGAGTGTAATACTACTCTTCAGTGGTCTGAAAACCATACTGAAATTGTTCCTTTTCATTGTTGTGTATTTTCTTTCTTGCAATCAGAGATGGAAGTTGGCTGTCATGAAGAAGAGAAGGGATTGAAACAAATAGATTTTCAGTTGTTACCAGTTCATTTTGGTGACTGGCATTGCACACTAAGAGATGCACTCTTCATTTCTCAATGGCTTACTTGCAGTGTTCTAACTGCTCATCTGCACATCTCTCATTCTGTGATTCTGTCACTAATCTCCTCTGTTGATGCCCTTAATACTTAGTTACTTTGTATTCACAAATGCCTATAAGCATTATGATATTCCTATTATCCACTAATTGGTAATCATGCTCTCTATTCCCGCTGCCCTAGGCTCTTGTTAGCAAAACAACTTGCAGGATTTCAATTCTGATTAGTATTTGTTTGCTGGATGGATGCCAGGATCTCCCATGCTCCTTTGCTGTACTTACTGTTGTTCAAGTGCCAAGGCCTTGAACGTTACGTTCATTAAGTCTATATGAAAACCTTCCATTTGTGTAAACAGAAGCCAAAGAAATAGTTCAGCATATTGGAAAGTGGTTACAGTGCAACTTTTGTGTGTTTCTGCTGGTCAAGATGTTCAGGAACACCTGGCTACCTTGGAGGAATTCTGTATGTTTTACCTTCAAGCTGTTCTATGACCTGCATATGCTGTTCTATGAAATGCAGTGTTCCACAAAGTGTTCTAAATCAACTGTATTTGTATTTGCATTTACTTATCTCTGTGAGCAATGAACAGTTAATTTGCATGTAGGTAAATATAAGGTGGTGAATTTATGAGCTAAGGAAGTAAACAATCAGCTTCATAGAGATGTGCTTTGAAGTGACCATTACAATTTTGGAATAGGATCTTGGGCTTATGGTAGTTTTGTGAACAGCCTTGTTCTGAAGTATTGGCTAGAAGAGCAGAAAATTTTTAAAAAAGGTAATAAAATAAGGCAAATAAAATTTTAGGAATTATTAAGAAAGGAATAGAGAACAAAAAAAGAGACACTGCTTTCCCACCAGGTAAGCATGGTTCACCTTTCTATTGTAGCTAAACAATAGAAAAGTGTAGTACTAATTTGTTAACTTTAAATTGCTGTTAATTTAAATTGTCTGTTAATTGGAGCTTTTGTCCTCAAGGTTCTACAACTTCTACTGCCATTTCAAGGGAGCTTGCAAAACAGCTGTGAAATTCACATCCCCAGAAACATTCTTAAACTTGAAAAAGCATTTCAGATTGTTTAGTTTTCAAGTCTTATTATTTGTTCTTTAAAGATGTACAGGACAAAACTGAGTAAACATTGAGGAACCCTGGTGTGCTCCAGAGGCCAGTAAGACACCACAGGGTCATTTCATGATCAGAACAGACCTTGATTTGCATTAATTACCATTGTTAAATCATCTTATTTACTGCAAATGTACGTTCAGAGTTCCTAGGGTTGGGCTCTTATGAAACACTTTTCAACACTGTCAGACAGGGCATTGTTAACTTTCCTTGGAGCCAAATTATAGACTTGCTATACTCTGCATGATGCAGGAAGGAAATAATAGAACTGAAATATACTTTATTTGTGATAGAGAGGTGCACAAGATTTCTTAGCATGTGGTCTTGCTGGCTGGCGTCAAGAAACAATTATCCAAAACTGCAAAGGGGAATCCTGCAGCATCACATCATCTCAATTTTAAGGTTGGGGAACTTGTGGAGCTAGTATGGCATTAAATGGGGAAACGGACAGTCGTGTATCTTTTCTGCAAGCACAGTCTTAGTTAATCATGCAGAATTTCAGCCTAAGCTTGCAAAAATTCCTAAACTTCTTCCTTGATCTAATGCACAAATATTACATATAAATGGAAAAGCATATTAAATTGAGCATGTCCACCATTAGCATGTAGGTGGCAAGCATATATAAAAATTTGCGAAGTAGGAATCTGAAATAAAGGTCAAACTCTTTTGATAATGGAATATGAAGTCAGGTTACAACAAACTTTGTGCAAAGGACATTTTTGCAAAGTTTCAAGTGCGTATAAATTGAAAAAGCTGCTGTAGTTTGAACATAATCATGCTGTAACTTAAAAGCTTATAAATCGCAACCCAGCCGCAAAACTTTTTTTTTTTTGTGTGTGTGATGTATGTGCCTGGAAGATTGTATGCCATCTGTAGGATTCTGTTAAAAACAAACTTGTTCTTTTCAGCAAATGTTTGAACACTGACTTGGAGAGGGCTGCTGTCAGAGCTCTCTGGGTTATTCATAAACCCGGCCCATTCAAAACAAAATGTGTTTGTAATTAACTTTACAATCACGTACCTAAACATTGCCCACAAGTAGGTTGGCCTTAGAAAACAGGGCTCTCCTATCTGTCTTTCTAGCTCCTACATATCTTCAAATAACATAAATTTTCAGTACAATACTGTGGCAAGTGGGACAATGATAGACAGCAGAAAGATAACAAATAATGGAAGAGAAGGGAAAGGTGACTTTGCAAACACTACGCAGAGAATGAAATCCACACTGGAACCCCAGGTATATCTTACGGCAATTTTGTCTGGGAGACAACAGCAGGGTTTTCAGGTTCTGCTGAAGTAAATTCTGGCATTTAAGACTTATTTAGAGAAGATGCTTCATTATACTAGTGTGCACTGGGAACTCTTTGACAAGGTGGCCTTAAGGGGAAATTGGGTGGCAGTGCCACTCTTTCAGGTGTATGTGTCAGAGCTCCTCTTAATTGTACAGATAGCTAGAAAAAGTACAATCTTTTTAACTGTTTTTTTTTTTTCCTCCATTCTCAGGTAACAGACAGTAGGTACGCTTGTCTGCATGCGCAGCTCTGCTTGGTCCCTGGGCAGCTGGTGCTCCTCTGCTGGGTGCAGCCGGTGCACACCAGGTAAGCCTGTACAGAAGTCTGAGCACAGTGCTGTGGAGGCACCCACTGGAAAACCATGCTGTGTCAGAAAAAGGCAGAAAAAAGTGGTAGAGAAAATGAGCAAGAGTTCTTAGAATAACAAATTTCTGGTACTGTAGTTCATTAAGTTTGGTTTCTGTGGGTTAGATTTATTTAAAAAAAAAAGGTTGTTTTTTTAAAAAAAGGCATTAATACAGATTGCTGTTTCAATATGATCTTTAAAGGGAGAGGTTGAGCTACATTACCAACTATCTGGGCTCCAGTAATATACTTCACATGCTCAGATTCAGTTGAATCCAGTATTATTTTGCTTTCTTTGCTACAACAATGCAACTAGGAAAGTCAGGTATATACCTGCGTAACACTGTGACTGTTCATTTGGCCATTCTATCATCTCTCTTTAGAAATTGTCCTAGGTCTGCATCGAGCAGTCTCTCTCACTTGTTCTGTAAATGTTGGCCTTATGCAGATTCACATGTTGTTTCAAGATTCATAGGTACTAATAACAGATAAAATACTGGCTCCTTTCTGGTGGCTTGAATTCGGATTTGTTGCTGTAATACCCTCCTTACTGCGTGCATTTCTGTGTTCTGTGGCTCAAACTATGTGAATTAGGATGATGTCTCTTCTGCCTGTTATCAGTGTTCACATAATTTAGGGCTGGAGGGAATTGTATTATACTGAGACTCTAACAAGATCAATGAAAGCTATAGATCCAGAAATAAGTCATGACACTTTTCTTATCTGATATTACTGGTGTTTAGAAGCAGCCTATAATGGAGAATAATAGCAATACGTTTTCAGCCAGCATGTGGAATGCTGTTTATGAGAAGTTCCTTCTCTAAGCTGTATGGCATTTGCTTTGTTTCTTAAATAGGTTTTGTCTTGGAAGTGTTCTATCTTGAGGAGTCTGTATAGCACAAAGCAAAAGAGATATTGTAGTTTCTGGAATTCTGAAAGGCAAAACAAACTGTTAGCAGTGGTAATGCAGGCAATCATTTCACTGCACTGGAAAATCGTGTTCAACAAGGACTCTGAGTCTGCAATTTGATTCTTTTGAGACCTTTACTCACATATGTAGTGCAGATGAATGTAGTGAGATCTCAACAAATAGCTGTTTGCAAAATTTACTACTTATCTGTTTAAAAAAATAAACAAAACCAAAACAACCTCAAACCCACAGACCAAACAGACAAAAAAAAATAGGAAAAAACCCAAACACAGCAAACCCCCTTCCCTTAGGGATGGGAGGAGGATAATAAATCAAGTGTCCCGCTTTCTTGAAATTAGAGGAATGAAATAGGAACTGAGTGGTCATAGTTCCAGACTGTATGCTTTTGTACCAGTGTGGCACTTGGTTTTCAAAGATACATTTGTGGTCAAGATACATACTGTATGTTAACAGATGTGAATCAGGTAATTTTATCACCTCATATTGGAAGACTTTGCTGTTATGTTACACTTTCTTTTGATAGATCAAGGCAATTATGGTTTAGCCACTGAAGTCACACATGTATTTCAGAACAAGCTAGATGCCAAATTAACCTTTCAAATGTGGAGCAAGATCTATTTGTCATCTTCACACAAAATAAGCAAAAGCTGTTCACTTAATCTCTGATGAAGTTTATGAATTAAAACCAAACAAAACTACTTGTCACTAATAGAGCCAATTAAGTACATATGAAGGAAGCTAACTTAACAGAACTGACGCACACATATGAATTTCCTATTAGACTCTTATGTGAAGTGTTCTTGAGAAGATCTGCTTGAAATGATTGATACTCAATGTGTTTCAAGTATACTTTGAAAGCACATGAAGGAATTGAGTGTGTCTGCAACCTACCCAAGAAAGACTCTTTATAAAGTGCTAACAGAAGTGGTTGAAACAAAAAAATACTTTAAATAGGTACACTAAAGATTCTGTTTGGCCTCCATAAAGGCTAGATGAGCAATTTCTACACAGAAAGTGATGGAAGGAGCCAGATTGTGGAAGATGATGTGTGTGTGTGTGTATAGAGGAATGTATTTGATACTTTTTTTTTTCAGTCATCTGAAAGGATCACCTATTGAATTAGGCCTAACTGTGCCAAGTAGAACAAGAATTGCTACCAGGCATTCCAGAATTATGGACGGGGGAATACTTAAGGGGAAGTAGGAAGAAGTGTTGTACCATTAGCCTGTTTGAACAGGTGAAGTCAAAGGAATTTTTTTTAAGATTGGTCCGCTAAGCCATATCTAATCAGGAAACCCAAAGCAGAAAAAACTGGAGAGCTGTTTTTTCATCTAACTCTACAGGTCAAATCTGAAAACAATACAAATGGATACACTTGAAAAATTAGTGTCATAAATGAAATTCTGTAACTTACTGCTTTACAGGAAAATGACATCAGTAATTTTTGACTGTTGGTAGCTTTCTCTTCAAATATAGAAAAGAAATGAATAGTGTGCCTTTCATATGATCTTAAAGGTCTTTTCCAACCTAAATGATTCTATGATTTTATATATGGGTAAAGAAAGACAGGAGAGGGAATTTAAACCAACCAAACTGTTTAGGGATTTGTGGTGTTGGTGTAGGTTGAGATCTAGAGCAACTTTTCAAACTTGTAAAGTCATGAAATTATTCTGTGCAAAATGACAGTGCTGTATTTTACATAAACAACAGATTTTGATTGCCTTTTGTCATGATAGTTGTTAAGCACACAAGACTCTGATTGTGCTTTCTGCTTGTAGTTTCCACTATCTGCCCAGGAATGATACTCTCGGTTTTCAAATTTTAATGCACAGTATATCTGTGGCAGCATCAGCATTCAACAGAAAGTCAGTAGGCAAAATTAGACATGGTGTTCTTCAACATAGTCTGGTTCATCTAGGCCTGGTGGTGTTCCTGCAGCAGGCAATACACAGCAGCTAATTCTTGCATAATTTATTGCCTTAGAAAAGGTGATTAAAGGAGTGTTTATCAGAACCCACTTGAAACTGCATGAGCTGAACTAATAACATTAATCTCAATAAGGTTCAGGAACAAGCAGATGAAAAAAAAGTGCTGTTTGTGAGTCTCTATGGTTACTTTGTGAACTCAGCAACTGAACACTGAAAACATGATCAAAAACACTTTAATGGGAAAGGGAAAGTAACTCCCATCAAGGAAATATTGTGTGGTGTATTATAACTTCTATATTTGCCTTATGTATTGTGAGATAATATTGCAAATACCAGCTGAGTTCTAACCTTACAGGCTGTGTAGGTGCAAGACCAATTATGGATTGATACTCATAAGTATATTGCCAACAAAACTGAGTGTATATTAGTGGATGTAAGGAAGGAGTAGAAACTAAATATAATCTAGAGTTAAATTTGGTTACGATTCGTGGCATAAAGAACTGGAAAAATCTCTGTAATAACTCTAAAGCAACTAGAAGCAGCACAGACCAGACCATTAAAACTGTAGACTATTTTTGTATTTAAACCCCTTCAGTCTTGTTTCAGATGCTACCATAAGTGCTAAATTGCACTGCTAACCTGCTAGAGTACCTCTGCTTTTTCCTGAATAAGTTGATCATGAAGACATCTATGTTGATGAAAACTGTACATTTTTCTGGGATACCTTAGCTGCATACAAAACATTAACTTACTAAGATTGGTTTCTTTCTGAGATAAGGAATATATGGCTATGTTATGTTTAGGGATATTCCTCTTTTTCTCCATTACAGTAAGTCTCTTTGGCAAAAGAAAAACCAAGAGAGGTACTGGTTAAGGTTATTATGAGGTATAGCTGCAGCATGCTGAAAATCTAGTATCTTGAATTCTTCATTTTGTGAGTGATCTAGATTTACAGGGGGGTCCTGTAATGCTTGTGAGTAAATCACTGGATGCAACTTGTCATGCCCAGAAATGATTCTGTGTTTCAAAACATCTGTAGCTTGTTGCAGCTGTGATAGCAGTGCCTGTCTTTTTTTTGCTGGAGTCATGTAAAATCTTTGATTTCCATGCCTTGCACCCTTTTCAATCAAATGGCCATGTTTTGCTGTAATGACCCTCATTGTTTTGTCATAGACAGCAAAGTGGCAACGTCTTGTAGGGCTGCTCTAATGTGCCAGGCAGACATTGAAACTGGCCAGTGCGTTGGCTGAGAGCAAATCAAAGCATTACCTAGTCATCTCCACTGGCTGTCACATCTGCTCGGAGGTGCACGCACTGCTCATTTGGGTTGTACAGTTGCTGTGCCACTGGCATAGGCTGTGACCTGACAGTCCTGTCAGCAGCTAATGATAGTACTCCATTACTTCCTGTCTTTGACTAGCCAGATAGTCTGCAGTTTCGCTTATCGCTGCACGCTCAACAATTAACATTTCTAACTGAAATAGCATTTTCCCCTTTCACGTCAGGTAAATCTGATGTTGCATCACTGAAGTCAGTGAGTTTTGCTACCTGAAAATTTCCATTAATTATGGCTTATTCACTGTAAGATTCTTAAACAGAAGAAAATGAATTCTATCCTTAGTGTTTTTCTCAGTGAATACTTGCAATTCTGCTTATTTCATACAGCTTGAGACAAGGATAACCCTGTCCTTTGGCTTGCAAAGGGATCAAACCAGGACCTGAATTCACCTACTTAGATGCAAACCTTAAGAAAGATCTTAAATGCAAACTGCAGGAAATCCAAAGTGCTTCAGTTTCAGGGTTCTTCATGTATTTTCCTTTTAGCTTGCTGAGGTATACTCAAAAGACCTACATATTTTTATAGTCTGAGTATCTTACTGGGTGCCAATGTAAAAAGATAGTATTTGTGGGAGTCTATTATAGCACAATAAATCAAAAGGCAGTCCAGCAGGCCTGTACATAGAGGTCAATATAACATTTCAATACCGGCATCATTACGTACCGTGTATACCATGTACTATGTCAACATGAATTCTGAACCTGAGCTGAAAGACTAATACATGAATGACACTTCAGTATGTGGATGGAGCTTGAAAAGGCTATTGGTTATTTTAGAAACCTGACTTAACTACTACATTATAGTCAGTGTACACATTAAACCAAAGATATTTACCTTCTTCTTTGATCTCTCTGACTTCTTGGAAATGTTCTTTACTTTCGTATGGAGATGATATAAAACCTTAGGGGTGGAAAAAGGAGCAATATATTGAATGGGAAATTTAATTGTGTATATTAGTATTTGAACTTTTCATACATGCAACAAAAATTAAAAGAATTGTTTTGGCATGACTTCAACCAAAGTTTAGTTTGACGCTTTGAGACTTCTAATTCTAAGCCCTCCACAGTTCTTTCTCTTTCAAGAAACAGGGTTTGGAAAAAGCACTAAAACGGCTATGCTTCCAGAAGATGTAATTCATCATATATTAAGAGCTCAGCTGGCACTATGCTGAAATCCACAGGAGTCTTTCCATGGATTTTGAATTTTAGATTGTGCCTCAGGTTATCTACATTTATTCTCTAGACTGATTATATACAAAAGCAGAGAGCAGGCTGCCAGCACTGTATCCTGGTGTGACTGTCCTGCCGCTCCTGAACGCAGCACTAACAAATGGGGCAGTCAGAGTGGGTTTCCCTTTCAGAAGGAGAGTCACAAGAAATGTTAAAGCATCATAGGGAAATTCTCAGTTAACATCATCTAGATCAAGCTTTTGAAACCTGATTACAGCATGGCAGTAACCTGGCAATATTTATACTTTGGCCTTTGGAGCTAACAGACTAAATTTTCTAAAGCAGTTAATGAACAAAAACCCTGCCTCTATTAAATGCAACTCACCTTCCAGTTGCTGCTGTCTCACCTAGGGCAGTGAGGGGACAAACAGCAAGAGCTACAGTGATAGGAGTTAAGAGCTCTAGTGGCTATTTCCTCTTGTGACAAGCAAGGCCTGAGGTTTAGAGATTTTTTAGCTTACATCTAAGTGCATTTTCCCATCCTTAGCCCTGTTGATAGCAGAACAGATTAGCACTGAAAGTAATGTATTTTTGATTAAACAAACATAAACTCCAGGAAAACATTTTTTCCAAGTGGGTAGACCTGCAACTGACCAGTGTCAAGGAAGTCCAGTCTCTGCATGATAGTGTATTAATTCAAAATTCACAGAAAACTTATTCTGCGTGCTAACACAGCTCATAGACTTACTATCAGTCTTAAACGTGCTAAAGATCAGTAAGGGGAAACCAAAAATTTCAGTGATAGCAATCCACAAGAAGAAAGGAAGTGATTTCTTGCTGAATAACATTCTGATTCTAAGATCTCTTTTTGCAAGTCTTTCCAAGACAGTGTCTGAGCTTTGTGTGGGGGAAAAAAAAAAAAGAAAGAAAGAAATCAGGGTGATTTTTTTAATACTGTTTCTGTACGCTCTCTGCATAGTTTCTCCCTCTATGGGTTTTTCCTCTTGCTAGGAACAAACACTTCTTATCAAGAGAAAACAAACTGAAAAACAGGAAAACCAGCAAGAATCTTTAGGGGATTTGGGTGCCAGGCTGGACATCAACTTAATAGTTGTAATCTTTTTTGTGAGTTGGTGTAATTTCATTCTCTGTTTTCCTTCCCTCCCCCTGCTTCAGAGAAGTATTCTATACTAGGAGAGAATATGGAAAGGATTGGATCTATTACATGTTCCTTGGGTAGCTTGAGTGTACACATCCAAGCAACCAAGAGTCTGGGAGCGATCTTCTCCTCCATTTAAACATTACTCGTGTCCCTCTCACCCACCTTGGCATAGCAGCAGGTGATGAGCACCAGGGGCAGGAGGTATCCCACCAGCAGGATGGTAATCTTGTACATCTGCTTGGCTGTTGAACCATCTGCCCAGTGCTCCCAGCAGAAGGAGCTGTTGGGTGCTTGCTGATGACCACTCATGAGGGCCTGGTGCTGGGCTACAGGGATGGCAATGAGTAGAGACAGCAGCCAAATGACACCCACACCGAGGGCAGCGTTGCGCTTGCTGCGGATGCAGGATGAACGCTTGGCGTGGACCACAGCAATGTATCTGTCCACAGACATAGCCACCAGAGTAAAGATGCTGACCAGCATTGTTGCCATGGCCAAGTAGTGAACCCATTTGCAAAAGAATGCACCAAAGATCCACTCTGGCAGGGAGTAGATGGTGGCCTGGAAGGGAACGCAGAAGAGCAGAAAGGAGAAGTCTGCAATGCTCAAGTTCAGGATGAAGATATTGGTAGCGCTGCGTGATGGGTGTCTCCCAGGCCGGAGGCGCCCCAAAACAACCAACACCAATGTGTTTCCCACCATTCCCAGAAGGAAAATCAAGCCAAAAAGCACCGGTACAATCACCACCTCCGGGCCACCCCTGGTTGCTCCTGACCAGCATGTTGGAGCCCGCGTTTGGTTAGTCTCAGGGCTGCACTTGCTAGTGTTGGCTCCGAGGTAAAGCACAAAGTTGTCTTCCTGCTCCTCCATGGAGCCAGGCTGCTTGGAAGGCAGGGAGCCGCTGCTGTAGCCCTGACTGCTATTGGGCAGGTTTATGTTTGTCAGTGGGGGCCAGAGGCAGAATGCTTGGGTTTTCCAATGCTCTGTGTCTTTCCTTTTGGGAGCAATTATCTTCAGATGATTCTTCCAAGCTCTGTCTCTGGTGCAGATTCTTCTACGAACTGGCAAAAAAGGAGCTTGAGGAATTTTCTCATCCAGAAGGTAAATGCAGGTTTGGCAGTTGCTACTGGAGAAGCGCTCGTGGCAGAGGAAAAGTCCGTGCCAGAAGGACTGGGGCTGAAGCTGTCCTGGGAGCTAGGAGCAGAGGCAAAGCAGCTGCAGCTCAGCTTCCTCACGCTCCTCCTCTTCTGCTTCCCTCCCACACCAGTCCCTGGATCCGCCGCTGTCGTACCTGCTCTCACCAGCTCCACTCAGAGCTGTGTCAGTGAAAACAAATGCTGTCTGTTACATGAACCCATCAGAAAAATAACCCCTGATCAGCTCTGCCCCCATACATTACTACTCACGAGGAGGGGAAGAACAGAGCAAAAGCAAGCTCTCATCCAAACAGATGGGATGAGCAGCAGCTGCTGAGCGATAGCATGTGTACTTCTGTGAGGAGCAGCATTGTAACTGGCTGCACGAGAAGGAAAAAGGCTAAAATATGTTTTTTATCAACAGAGATTTTTTTTTGTTTCATAGTCTTTAATGTGCTCACATTAGAGCATAAAGCAATCTGAATAGTTGTGTTTTCAGTACAAAGAACTGGGAGAGCCTTAGATTAGTAGCTGGCTCCTGCCATTTCTTGGATATCTGCCCAAATTCCTTAGTGCCTGAATGTTCATAGATCTTTTTGATCCAGCTGTAAAGAAGTTTCAGGTTCAGCCCAGTAGTGTCAAGACCATCTGCACTGGAAAAGGAAAGGTTCAGTTTTGGTAGCTGTGAGCAGCTGTAACACTACCTGTGAGGGAACAGAGATATGGATTTAAAAAAAAAAAAGTTTTATTAAGGATTAATGGCGTAGTTACTGTGTTTTTGATGCTTACTTATAGAAACAGCATGTATGTTTTTGAAGGCACTAAGTAACTTGGTTTTAATGGTCTGTTTCCTCATATTTCTTAAGGGGTTCTGTGAACTTTACAGGCAGTCGGGGAGGAAACAAAGTTTAGGTAAACGTTAACGGTACCTGCACACAGTGATTTATGCATGCAGGACAGCTTCTTGCGTACAACAGTACACATCTTGATTTTCAGTGGTTACAAGTCTAGGCACTTGGTCAGAGTGGCCCACCACTGGCTCCTGTGGATGTTGGGGTTAGACTGGAGGGAGCCCCTTAATTTTTGAAACAAAGTTCTGTGACTGAGAATTGCCCTGCCCTGTGACTCGTCTCTAAGCTCTTGTTGAGAGAGGTGATAGCGCTGCCTTCCTTAGCCTGCTCTGATATACTTGTTTAAAATCTGTTATGAAGCTAGATTCCTACTTTCCCCCCATAGTCTTGAGGCTAGTTTTGGGGTGAGGTGCGAAGTGGTCAGGGAGTGAAAGTTGCAATGGAAAATACATCTACCCTTGTTGCACGCCAGTGAGCAGATCTGGACCAGCTACCTGGATGCTTCCTGCAGCTCTCTTAGTCTTCTGCGGCCTGGCTGCCTGGCCTGCTGTGGCACAGCACCTCAGGCACCATAAGTCTTCCAGTCCCCCAAATCTTCTGGCTGTTTGCTGGGATCTCTGCCCTCAGCTTGCAGACAGCTGCTTGCACTGCACCGCCTGCAGCGACCCTGCGAGCTCTGGGGTTGTGCTGCAGATTGAGTGCCATCTACTGGAATTTTATCTCCTTCGCTGCTTTCAGACAGCTCCTGTCCTTGGCCTTTGTTTTCCTCAAACATACAGTCCCCACCGTTCAGTAACCAACTCTATCTGCTGTTGTTTTCCTCTCATCCTTTTGCATGTACACACCCTTAAACCATGAAACTTAAATATGCTTGCTTCTCCTTTTGTGATAATATGTGATCACTGTAAGGTTACTTCTTGTAATACTGTTCATAGAACTTCATGTAACACTTTAGAGAAGGCTATTGAAAGTTATTTCAATAGCTATTTCTGTATTTTAGATCTGTTTGGGTTTTGATTTTTTTTTCTCCTTTTCTTTAGTGGGCATAATACAAGAAATATTATTTAAGAAGAACCTGTAGCAATCACAGCAAATGAGAGTGTGCATTTTTTTCTTTTAGTGGTTTTGGGCAAAATAATAAAAATAATAGCAAAATAATAAAAATAGCAGCACACGTTGTTTCTACTGCAGGGCATTTGAGACAATGCATGCAGGAGTGAGATTTGCATGCATGTGCCACCTGCAGAAGAAACATAGCTTTGCAGATCTAAAAGATTCCATGGCACACTAAGCAGAAAATAGGCAGAGGACAGCACAGTTCTAGCTGGAGGACAGACAGATCATAAGATTTAGATTTGTAAAAAAATGTTTCAAAAATCTCCAAATTCTTACAGAAGAGACTTTCTTCTCCATCTTCAGAATTCTATTCAATTTTGTTTTTAAACATGGATTGCTCCAGTTTTTGGAGGTTTTTTTTCGAATTTCAGTGAGAGTTATAACTGGGGAGTGGGAGGGAAAGGTGAATATTCTGGATGGAAAGTGGCAGTGACCTGCTGAATTAGACATCCAGTAACTAGGTGCAAAAACTCATTTTGCATTCACTAGGGAACTGAGATGCTGCAAATCTGACTTCAAATGGAGGCTGGCTGGTGTGGGAGGATTCCTGTCTGGTCCTACTTGGGAGGAACTAATTTCCAGCGGTAATTTACATGCTTTGCTGAAATCTTATCCTGAAACCGTGCTTACCGTGGCTTTCAAAAGTTCCGAAAAAGGTAAACATTCCTTCTCCTGTTCCCCTCTTCCTGCCACTTCTCAACTGCTTTAAATGGTGGGGTTTTGACAGGGAGAAATACCCTGTCCTTGAGAATTCACGGCCCAAATGCAGTTGGAAGTGAAAACTGACCATGCTGAGATAAAGTACTTGCCATAAGACGTATTAATTAGTCCAAATAGGAGAAGATCACGGCACTTTACTGAGTGGAGGAGCACAAATAGCAAGTGAACCTGTAATGTCTGATTTGCTGGGAGCATCCATATTGTGTGTGGTGCTTCAAAATACACGTTGTTTCACCTGAAAACCAGAAACAATTAATGCAGTGTGGACTGAGCTGCATGAAATATGAGCCCTACAAATTCTGCTGTTCTTTAGAAACTCTGTTGCTTCCTGGATGAAGACAACAAACATTTAAACATGAGTAAAAGGATGTAGGAAAAAGGAACTGAATGTTCTCTGTGGGAGGAAAAAAAGGTAGAAGTCTGACAGACATCACCTTGACCAAGACTGAACTGCAAGCCAGATGCTGTTGCCTTTGTCTGAGTTGATGTTGGGCTAAATGAAAGCATTGGACTCGCATGCTGAGTCCCTGACTAAGCAGGCATCTTGAGGTGTCTTGTTGAGAGAGGAAAGCGCTTGACCTCTATGGATAAATGGGCAGTCCCACAGTAAGGAGAGGCGAGAGAGAATGTCAGCCCTAGGAACAAGGGTAGGGGGGAAAAAACCCAAAACATTAGGTGGTAGTATTTAAACGGTAACATTTTTAGCCTGTGTAGGTACAAACTAATTTGTCCATTTTCTCATTGCTAATGGGTGCTTCAGCTCCTAATTACACTGAATATCAGGTATGTTGCAAATCACTCTTACTGTTTTGATAGTCATGGTTCAGCTTTTTGATACCAGTGCATTAGCTCTCTAAGCCTCTTGACTTTTGAGTGGAAGGAGGGCTCTCAAGCACAACAGCGAGCAAGAATCTTACTGTCACGCTTCTCTCTCTCTCTGGAGAATGCTGGTTACATCTCAGATGCAGCTCCATTTAAGGAAAACCAACGGGCATCCAGCCCCAAAACTCCAGTTTGTGGCTTTGAGTTTGGCATCTGTCTTTGTATACTGTGTTCTTCAGAAGGCTGACTTTGTTTGAAAAGCCCTTGAGGCTGAGTAATGAGCTACCTGGATGCAGCTACTAGAAAACAAGCAATGGTAGGTCTGAAATATCTGCACTTGGATTGTAACAACCCTCTCCAGTTGTGATCCTGAGCTTGGTTATGCCCTGGTGAGAGAAGGTGCAGTGTCCGTTCCTCTTGAAGCATGACCCCAAGAGGGACAGGAGGTCCTGCTGCCTACTCTGCATATATTGACCCCAAAAATGGGAGCCCAGATTTGATTCCTTTCCAACCCCACACAATCCCGTTCCTGAAAGAACTGAAACCTTCATCCCCTAGACACTAAGTTACTTGTCCACCAAGACACAAGCCAAGGTGGATGGGGTAGTCTTGCTTGTGTAGGAGCTATGATGAAGCGCTGCAGAGAGTACAAACATAACAGGGCCAGAAGAAAAAATAATTGACTGTTCAAGCTAGGCATTTGGTGGAGGAAAGAGGGGGTTCTGAAGTGCGACTTCTCTGCTGCCTGAATTTTAGGGTTAAAAAGTCAGTATGATGAATAAGTAAATCCTTTCAACTTTTATGAGCTGTAAGGTTTGAGTCTCTTGGGTGGAGGATTGGAATCTCACTGTGACCATGAAAATGTCGAACGTTGTATGATATGAAAAGATGGAAACACCTTTTATGAGGAGTCTGAAATCATTAACGTGCTGTGACAGTATGTGAACTAAACTGGAACCTCAGGGGTGATAAAGAGCCATTCCCTCTCACTTGTGTATCTTGGAAGGCTGGACGGGAGTTTGGTAAATAGCTGCCCATTTGGCGCAAGCCTGTGTGCGTGTGCAAAAAGGGAGAGCCTTCAAAGCACTGAAGGGGTTTGTTTAATCCAACGGCTGGCTGAAAGGGTACTCTGCTGCATATAGGTGACTAAAGTCACAATACCAAAGATCACTCACTTGGTCTCTTTTGAAGAATTTCAACTTCACCTGAACAGTTTATTAAGCTGTAAAACTCTTTCCTGGTGAAAGGGGTTTAGATTGAGCATAACTGAGAAGAGTCCTTTCATTTTAATTGATGACAGCTTCTAGCACAGCTGCTGAGAGCCCTGTGATGTTACAGGGCTGTGACGTATTGAGGTGGTACAGTCAATTTTTAAAGTTGATGAAGGTTTATTGAATGCTTCTTAATCTATTAGATCAGTTTGTACTATTTTTCTCTTTAATAAGAATTAATCAGGGAACTGTTTGAGTGGGCTATTGGCTGGCTCTGTGGATCTGCTTTGTTTGTATTGCTTAAGTGTTGGCTGAGGTAAGAGCATGTAGAGTAAACAACCATGTAAGAGTGGCAAAACAAAGCATATTCTTAAATGTAGATATAGACTAAATACTGATTTTGTGACAAACCAAGAAAAAGTGTTCTGTGCTCTCCATCCCCAGTAAGGACAGGAAGATCATAAGGGTGTATCTACACAAATTTGCATCAAAAGCGTGCTTCTGAACTGAGACTGCTAATTGCCCCTGCTTCCTGTGGCTTGTACCACAAGTCACTCTCCAAATGGGCTTCTATTGAACTGCACTACTTTCTAGCAAACCCGTAACCTAAAATATGATAAGGTAAACTCTGGAAATGTTCTGGTCTGACAGAACTTCATGTTATATTTCATTCTAAAATCTGCGTGGAGCTGATCCAAAGTTAATGTTCTTCCCTCAACTGATTTGACTGTTAAACTGTTTCCACGGGTTAAATAATTTCAGATAAAATTCTAACTGAGTTTTGATTGTTAATCAAAAAAATGGCTGATTTAGTAAAGGTGCTTTGAACTAAGAAAAGTCCTTTTGGTTCCAAGTCCTTTAGTGCTATATCTGTACTGCTCTCAGGAGTACGCTCATTTCCAGGAGTGTCAGCTCTTGCAAATACCAGCTTTCTCTCATCCATTTTAATGGGTTGGGAGGGAGAGCTGAAGTATACCATCAGTTTACCTTCACATAGTCTTATGGAACAGTCTCAGTTTTTCACAGAATCAGTACCTGAGTGAAGGTATTGATGAATTGTTTTCTATTCTGTATGTTGCGACATCTTCAGCGTATTCCCTGGAAATGACCTGTGGGTAGTTTGTTTATTTTGCAGGCCTCTTAGGAGGCTCTATAGAAGATTCAGGCCATGGGACTGAATATGTAGTCGGCATGCTGACTGCCCAACTTGCTTATATGCAGTCATTGAGTGCAGGCAGTGCATTTCAGAAGAAAATCCAACTAATTTCTTGAATAATGTAGGCTGTGTGAAAATAGTTACCTGTAGTGGTGAGGAGACAAATCCAATGTTACAGAACATTCTTGGATGTATGAAAAAAGACTAAGGTAGTTATTCAGAAGCTTATGGAACAGATAGAATATTGAAAAACCCAAACAAGTTCTAAAAAATTACTACTTGAACGTGTAGTTTGAATGTGTAGTTTGGCATCACCTAAACCATAGACATATGTGGTTCATGTTCAAACAGTTGTCTTTAAGAGCGTGTCTGTAGAAAGCTTCAAAACAAATCAAAGATTTGCCTTTCTCGTCCTTGAAGAGCTGTTTTATAATGACTCGTAAAGTCAGTCTCCAAGATAGAAAATGATGTTGGTAATAAACAGATCACATTCAACCTCATGCAGATCAAGGGTGCAGAAACTTTTTGCCCAGTCTTCCTCTGAGCAATCTACCATATAGTTACTAGAACAACTGATAATAATCTCTTTGTCAAGCTCTTTTATCTCTTGAAGTGTTGTTTCATATTGTATGCTAAGATAAAGACTTTCTTTCTCAATGCCAGAACCTATCATCTGCTAAAGAACGAACCTTAAATATACGTTCTGGTAAAACGCTTAAGGCTCTCAATAACTCTTAACACGCTTTATATGCTCAGCTAAAGTAGTTTATCTCCTTTTTTTTTTTTTTTTTAATTTCTATTTTCCATATAGTGGTCTGAGACTATTTTTTGAAAAAACAGAATGTCTTTTTCTCCATGTCTTGTGTGACTTGAATGTTCAGTGTTTGAGGTGCTTTTTTACAGTTCAAATTCGGTCTGTGTTCAGCTTATTCTAATTTAACTTTTTCACTAGGAATAGAAAGTAAGTCACATGAAACTTGCACTAATTTATAGTATAGGTTTTAGATTCAGTATGCAGTATATGCTTAGGTCAGGGAAGGTCGTAATATGCCAAAGCTGATTCAGTCTTTTGTGATTAGATACTCTGTAAAGTTACATGGGAGAGTGTTTTTAGTTAAGCTCCATGTTGTTATATACAAACAATCACGCAATTCAAAACTATCTGTGAATAATATAAATAACCTGCATCCATCTCTACATTGCAGGAGCTCTAGGTAATACTAAAGGGTAATTTGTCAAAATTCATTTTAACTTAACCTGTGTTTGAAATCTTTCAACCCCCACAGCATATGACCCAGTAATCCAAGATCTGATTCTTTCGTTTACCTTTCTTTGAGATTATCTAGGTTAACTGTACATACATCACAGGAACTCTTGAGTACATTTTTCTGTGAACTCCAGTGAGAATCTCTTCCAAGTGAGGTACAAATCAGCGCTACTGGCAGAAGTATATTGAAGCTGAATTACTAGGAAGACTGATGTTGAACTGTTCAGCTTTCTTTGATTTGTTAGGCTCAAACCTTTTAGTGAAACCTTTTCCTTTTGGTAAAGAATCAGTGACAATACTTTCCAATTACTTGAGAATATGCTCAAAATATCCAGAGATCTTTTGCCATGCTGATGAATTAGACTGCTAAGTGAAAGCTTTTCACCTTTAGCTAGATACTTAGTCTAAGTCCCATTGGCTCCACTCTTGAAGCAATGGCAACTTGAAAACTGTAAAAATTCAAAATTCAGACAATGATTTTTCTCTGTGTAATAGGTATCATAGTTGCACGTATGAATAAAAGCAGCAGTGTAGAAATATTGAGCTTTCTTTATGTAAACTGAAGTGTGTGATGCCATTGAACTTGCTTTGGGCACTTTGGCAGCCTCTTTTGAAGCAGTTAAGTGAATTAAGAACTGGTGACTTCCCTGTCTCTTCTAAACTGGCTCTGTCACAGGCGTGATGAGGCAGGTTTGGTTAAACACACAGCAGGTTAGATGCTCCTTAGTGTGAGGATAAATCCTTCACATGACTCTTTCATGTCTTCCTTAGTGGACAGGTAGATGCATGGCAGCTGTTGATTACAAATACCCTACAAGTTACTTTTACCTTACCTAGAATTTATAATAAAAATAAAACAACTCCATTTGAACAGCCAAAAGCATTGTATCCACGCTTTGTTTGCAGACTTTCTTCTGCAGTTTAATTTTTGATAAGACATGAAGAGTTGTTTAACAAAGCTTGTTATTCATTTACAACCAACCGAGTAACAAATTATGATCTTGACTCTAGCAGAAATTATATTGGAATAAAGCTACTGAAAGACAAGACTGGGCATACAGTGTTGGGAGCTATATATAAAACTAGGACAAGAAGATGCCAAAACCATAATAAACCTCAACACAGGATGCTTGTTGATACTTGTTTCTTATTCTGTAGAGAATAAGGAATGTGTCCTGGCTTTATGATCAGATTCAAGACAACATATCTCTTCCTGTGTGCTCCTGTGGTTTTGTGCACAGCTCTTTTTCGAATTGAGTGTGGTCAAAGTGATGTGAGTGATGTCTTGCATTTTGGCCTCACACAGAAGAACAAGATGTCTTGATTTGGGTCCTCAAATGTGATATACTGGTAAACGCATATGACTCTATGCAAAGGGTGATCAAATCCCAGTGCAGAGTTTGAGGAGACATACTTGTGTTGTGAAAGCTAGAAGCAGAACATCACCCTGGAGAAGCACTGCTCTCCTTGTTAAATACCAGGCTTGCTGGTGTTTAGATGAAAAAAGGTGAGAAGGTATTACAACTTCAGTGGAGTTTATGAGCTTGGTCCATTCTGATTTGAAAAACAGATCATTTTATGACAGCATGAAAACACTTAGTTAGCTTCTCATGGCGATAAACGAGTTTAAGGTGAGTTCACAAACCTTTTTTTTCCTCTGTGTGTATCAACTTGACTTTACCTAGTTGGTTGGGCAAGATCACTTGTCTGGTTCATCTCCTAATACTCCTCTTTCTGTAACAATATACACTGTCAGCTGGCCAGGTCTGGAACATAACAAAATTCTGCAATAGTTCTCTTGAGTAAGTACTGGTCTCTTGCTGTGCCCTTTTACTCAGTCACTCCAGACTGTATCACCAAATGCTACTTATTACAAAAGGAGAGATGTAAGTGTGCATGCAGCTCTTTAATATCATCTTAGCAAAAAGTTTCGATTTTCTCTGTTAGAAGACAGAAAATCTCTCGATTTTCTCTTCTAACGGGGAGCTGCAAGAAAGCTCTCTTTCCAGTAGAACCATGGCAATTTTCTGTCTACCACCTTATTCATATTATTGCCAAATTCCTCAGTTAAAGGAAAGCTGTTCTTAAGCATCACAATATGTTGTATAGATGATAAAGTAGCTCAGAAACAATGAATACTAAGTTGGCAAATTTTCTGATCTAACAAAGACATCCCAAGACAACAGTATGTTGAAGTCTCTTAACAACACTTCTGGAAAAAAAAATTTAAAATTTAACATTATATATAGGATCTCTTATTTGTCCACACCTCCGGATGTTTAAGAGCACGTGCTTGCACTTCATGTCAGATTCCGAGGCAGCCAACTTAAAAAAACTTACAGCAAATTTAATTGTTTTAGATTTGAGTTAGTAATTTCTCCAAAAGCCTTTGACAGACTTTGAATGAGCAATTTTACTTAGTTTCCAGTTTGTTCAGC
Organism: Dromas ardeola; assembly: GCA_013398915.1. Classification (NCBI taxonomy): domain Eukaryota; kingdom Metazoa; phylum Chordata; class Aves; order Charadriiformes; family Dromadidae; genus Dromas; species Dromas ardeola. The sequence goes on from VYZM01009097.1 coordinate 318,611, forward strand.
ATGAACTGGACGAGATGGCACAGCTAGTGAATTTATTTCCATGCTACATTTAGGTTCATAATACTTCTGAAGAAGGAGAATAACCTCTACTCGTGTGTGTGTCCAGTACACTTCATTGCAGATACATAGCAGAGAACAGTCATTGCATAATCCTTTAGGAATTGCTAATGAAGTGATCAGCATACAATTGATTATTTAGAAACTTGGTATCAGAACATGAATGTGTTTCACTGTAAATACAGTGGAAATCTACCATATAATAGATGTCTGTTGTATTTGTAGCTCTGTTGTGGTACAGACCTGCTGTAGCCCTGCTCATATTTACCTTGCTGTTCTGCTCCTTAGTCCTGTAACTTGTGCTTAGGCATGTGACTTGGCACATACATTACTATTGCAGAATCCAAAGGTCTTGTTTTGGATTGGGGCCACTTCAAAAATCATAGACTAGTAATAATCCCTGGACCATTGCAGGGGCTTGAAACAGGCTCTGTGAAGGACAGGAGGAAGTAAGACACATCTGCTTTTACCATCTGTCCGGGCTGAAAACCGGTCGTGAAATTCAGATTATTGGTAAGGAATCGTCCCCTGAAAATGAAATAAAATGGCTTATTACTTTTTGTCTGTATCCCTTGCTGGTATTTTGCTCTCATTGATGCTGAGTCTTGTTAAGAAAGACATATGTGAGACCTCTTTAATGGCGCTCAAAAGTTTGAGCTCTTTCTGGTAAATCCTTAGCTTCAGAGACCCCAAGTCATTTGAAGGCAGTTCTTGCTTTTCCAATGCACGTGTGTGACCACAGTCTGGGAGATGGTCTGTGAGATCTCCTGGGAGGAGGAGGAGAGAAGGAGGCAGGGCAGGAGGGCTGATGTCTGAGCTTATGCATTCTTGCGTCTACCAAAAAGGCAAGCAGGAGCTGACGTGGTCTGGCATGGGGGGGATGGAGAGAAGGAGCAGTGGGACAGAGTATGATTCCTCCTAAGAAGTGTGGGAAAGTGGGTGTGGATTCATTAATAAGAATTTTCCTCCAAATGTTTAGTTCTAGTCTTTACTCTGTGTATCTTTGCGTATAAATGCAAAAGTCACTGTTTTCTTGGGAAAATTAATTTCAGGATTGACACTTGAAACTGGAAAGATTTTTAGAAAACCTTGGCTGCCTCAATATATTTTGTCAAACTGGAAAAAACCCCAACCCTAAGTTTCTTGATTTATTATCCAGCTCACTAGAATATTACAGAATAACTGCCTTGGTTTTCTCCGTGGAATTGCATTTTACATTGACATTTAAAAAAAAACAAACTGTGTGTGCTTAAGTGTCATATAGAGGACACTAAAATTAAAATCAGTAGAGCCTAGGCTCTTCCGATATCCTAGAGAATGCTGACAAGCTTTCAGTTAAAGGTGGTTGGGAGCTTCTGCTTGTAACAGTTTTCTGGTGGAAATGCCTGTTTCCCAAAACTGAAAAATTTTGCTGAAAATAGCTGGCCAGCTGCTTAGGACAAAACAGGAAAGAGAAGGGCAATGTCCTCAGTTCTAACTTAAAATGGAATTTGTTAGGAAATAAATATAATTATTCTTGTTAACAAAATGTTATAATCTACAAATAATATTATGGACAACTTCAGTGATGTTTATACAGAAATATCTTTGGGATTTTGTTATGTCTTGAGAGAACAAGTTATAATAATTATAATTTAGCAGAATAAGTAGCAAACAATAAAGCAAAGATAAGTAAGAAAAAAGTTTAAAGTCAGTTGAAGAAAGAATACTTGAAACTTTTCTCATACTCTTATACTATGTCAAAAAAATATATAAAAAAAAAAATAACCCAGAAGATACCATTCTCTCTGCCACCATAATCTGGCTGTTGTTATGTGACAACAGATTTGAAGCATTCTGCGGAGACAGTCTTAAGCACCAGTGAACACTGTAACCTGAAGGTCACATCTAGTAACTTTCCTGCTGCTGATAGCACAGCGCGCGTGACTTCAGTGGATGAAACAGTCCCGTCCTTCCTGAGCTCTATGACCTTCCATTTTCCCAGAACAATCCTGAGAGTAAACACAAGTGAGGAAAAAAAGAGATCTGTAAAAATGGAAGTATTACATGGGCCAAGGCACAAAAATGTAATTTGCAATGTTCTGTTCATGAATGTTGGTCAGTTTACATCACTGAAAGATTTCGGCTAGGTAAACTTATAGCAGCAGACTTGTCAGCTGTGGGCACAGGGGTAAAACATCTCCCAAACCAGTGTAGCTACTACATTTCAGGGCATGAACTCCAGTGAAGGAAGAAAAGGAAGGAATAAGGAGGATTCATGCCTGGGTCAAGGATTACCTGGATGTCATCTGCAGATCAGAGACAATGATGATGACTTTTAGGCACACCCCCCGCCCAAAACCCAAAGCAAAGTCTTTGAAACTCAAAGGAAAAAGCCAACCCGTTATTAGGTGGCAGAAATGAAGCTGACTAAGTAGACTTGATACTAAATTGGGTTTTCTCATTGATACCAAAAAGGATTGGCATTTCTTAGAAACCTGTGCTGAGCAGAAAACACAGCATTCAGTGGAGTTTGCTGCTCTGCATGGCTGTGGGTGCCTAATATCACAACTGCTACTTTAAATAGATACGAATGGCTTTGCTCTTACTGAAAAATTGGAATGGAAAGTGGCAGAAATAAAGCTTTGAGAATTCTGCTTTTAAACAGGAAAGACTGCTTATATAGGAATCAATCCAGAGCGGGCAAACAATTTTTCTAAATACTTTTTTTTTAAACTGTTTCTGGAAGCCTTCTTAGTTATAATTCCTGAACTGAGTAGGCAACAACTTCTGCTGTCCATAAGGCTTTTGGGATCTCTTCTATTGCTTTTTTAAAAGATTCTTCTTTTTATTTTCTTGTTCTGGGGAGAAAAAAACCAAACAAACACCAAACCCCTACTCGCCTGAAGCAAGCTAGTTTGCATCCTGCTTGACAGAAATGGTCTATAGTCGTGACAATTAGCAATCTGTTATTAGATCACAAATTAGGTATGATTTTAATTGGGAAGCTCCTGCCACCTTGTGGCAAGAACTTTCACCTTTCTTGAATCAAAAGAATTAAAATGGATAGCCAATACCTTTGTAGAACAATGTATAGCTAAACAAACAGAAAGCAGGGAGACCAGATGATTTGTTTGGGTTGCATCACTATTTGGGCATTATCACTTGTAAATATTGCTAGTATTTAAAAATAAGCATAACTTAATGGAATAGATAACCTTATTACAACTTTTTTTTTTCTGCAGCTGCTTCCTCCATCTTTCTTTGCAACACACTGTGGAAATTAATTCTGTGGGAGTATTGAGCCAGGAGAACCCACAAAACTCTGGTATTTGTAGAAAAAGTTGTTGATGAGTCACTGATGGTGTCAGTGTAGTACTCATTTGTGTTCATCCGGAAAGGTATCTGCTTTCATTATGGCACTATTTGCTTTCAGCTGTAGGAAACATTCAGCTATAGCTTCCTCCCTAGTGACTACAACGCTTTTGTGACATCTTGATGTGCTTCATGAAGCCTTTGCTCTGCTCAGAACATGGGAAAATGAAACTGGTGTCTGTGAAGAGAAACGTTCATCTTTGTATTCCTTCCTGTTTCTTTTGCATTTGGTAATCATGTCAACTGATGTGGTTCTGTATCTACTTATCCTGAGAGTACATGGCATCATCTGGACTGTTTTCACAGCTGCTGGTCAAACAGGGTGACCAGGGTCATGAAACTGTGGCAGCTTCAGCCACTTGCAAGACAGAGTAACATGGGAAAAAGAAGTTTTTTGCTGACTTGGTTCGAAACTTCTTTGATTTCCCAAGCTTAGATTAATATTCCTCGCAAGGTCTTATCCGAGGAAATATGTTGCAACCATGCTGATGTAAATAGATTAAAGCAATCAACGAACCTCCCATCACCATCCCCCCTCCATGTGCAAACTCACTCCGTTTTAGGACCTTAAACTAATACTGAGATCAGTAGAAGAAACAGATGGCACTTAATTTGCAATAGTTAAGACTGCCTGTATTGCTATTTTTATGCAAACAGAAGTCTTGATACATGGGATTTCCTCTTCCTAACATGTTGTAACAGTTTCTAATTAGAACACTGTTGCCTGTGCTCATGAAATGCTAAACTGACAGTCTTCGAGATTGCAATCTTTACATGGAAGTAAGATACCAAGTTTGGATACTTGAAAAGCAGCATTTATAATAGTATGTTAATGTGGCTTGCCCCTAAGGCATTTCACTGTATGTGGTTTTAAAGCATATTCCCACACAAAACTATATCCATGCCAAATGCTGGAGTTCTATTATGTAGGGTAGATGATGCCACAAGCTGGTAGAGTATAAGGATTTTATGGAGAAACCAAATTACAGTTAAAAATGGCTGCCACAGTAGGCATCTGCATTTGCAAAGCCCTGCTTTCCCAGGTGTAGTAATCTACAGTTTAATCTGTGCTGGTAGTAAAAACACTAGCATTTTGGACGTGTAGGTATTGAAATTAGTGAAGCTGCCAGCATGAAAAGTAGTTCCAACACATACTGTTATCCCTCTGTGTCCTGACAGCAGATCGTATGAGTGTAAGGGCTGCAGTTATTTTATAGCTTCTCAGCTTGCTCCAAAACATGTCTGAGGTGAATACAAGATGATATAAACATATAGGGATAGCTATTATCAGGGAGAGACAGCTGTATAACAACATTCTGGACAATAAAGATAGCTCTCAGGATATTTATTAAGAAAACAGTCCTGACAGATGGACCCTGCAGGAAGGACATACATCACAAATGCCGTATTATAAGAATTATTATACACAAACAGCTGCTAAGGCTCATCCAGGGCTATTGGAATAAAAAGATAGAGGAAACCTGACTGTGAGCCAAAGGAAGAATTTGGCTTTTCGCAGCTTTAAAAATCAGTTACATTCTGAATCTGCAAAGAGGTGCGCTGTTAGAAGTCCGAGCAGCAAAAATTGTTTTTGAACAAGGAGCTGGAGGCATGTAGAAACCAGATTAGAGATGAAACTTGACTTTAAAAGGACAGAAAGCTGAGAAAATAGGAAAAATAAATTGCAAACAATGATAGTTACATGATATTACTTACCTTGGAAGAAGAGGATGAGAATTTGAAAAGTTGAAAATTAACAAGGAAATATGAGCTAGAACTAGACCACAAGTGGGAAAATGAATCTGAGCCTGTTATTTGTTGTGTTAAATTAAATTTGGGAGATGGTTTCCTGTCATAGGCATAAAAATGGACCTGGCCTGGATCAAGCTTCAGATTAGGCAGAGAATAACTAAAGAAAATATTTGTCTTTTCTGTTGATATTGAATTCATGCTGTTTGGGTTCCTCAGTCCACTTGAGTCAATGGTAAATGTTTGTAAGTGAAGTTCACCAAATTAGAAATGTGCAGCAGAATTCCAAGTGATGTGGGGGTTTCTGTTTAAGTTTTCTAGTTACTGGGAACTTGAGGATTGATGACAGACATACGTTCCAGTTAAGACATGATGTGTGCAGCAGCTCTGTGGGAGTTTTGATTGTGAGACTTGGTTATTTCTCTGCAATGGAATCATAAACAAAATCATGATGACCTTTCGGTTTTCTGTAGACAGTATGAAGTAACATAAAAATGATGATGAGCTAACCTTACTTCTTGTGAAACTGCAGGATCATGTTTTTGCACATATTTCTTTTGTTTTCAAACTGTCAGCTCCCACAAAGGGTGTGAAAAGTCCCAGTAGGTTCAGAGACATAAGTATCTTTGAAAAGGTCATCTGTAACTTGCGAGCATTTTGACCTTTACAAATATCACACAGTGGCACTGTAAGTCCTGATAAAAATCCAGCAGGTATAGTAACAAGGGGCGGATATTTATTGGCTTAGGTGTAGTCAATGTGGCAAAATTAGGTCAGCAGTAAGGTGTATACCTGTGCCTGTGTTTAATGTAATTTCAAATCTAAGAGACTCTTCTCTGAGCAGGTCAGCAAGAGGATGGGAGGCAACCATCACAGACCGCAGCAAGGGAGGTTCCAGTTGAATATAAGGAAAAAAATAGTAATCGCAATACAAATAAACAAGCACTGGAACAGGGGCCTGGAAAGGTTGTATAATCTTTTTCCTTGAAGATATCAAAACTTCCACTGGATGAGGGCCTGAGCGACCTGATCTGACTTTGAAGTTACCTTAGCTAGGATCAGGTGTCTGGACGAAATGGCATTTCACTTAAAAATCCCTTCCAACCTAAGTTATTCTGTGATGAGGGGCACCTATTTCTAAAACAATATAAACAGAGCAGCCTTAAACACATCATATGTTAGCTAGCAGATGCATGATGGACTGCACAAACAGCCTGCCACAAGAGGGAGGAAATGCCGGATTTTGAACACAGCACAGCACAAGGCTTGTGGGTTCCCGGGTGGGCGGTAGCTGAACTGAAAGCTCTCTCACAGACCTTATATCTCTGAAAGGGGCAATCTCCAAATGCCTGTTGAGTGTGAAGCCTGTGATGTGTGAGCTAAAGAAATAGAAGACATTTCTTTGTTGCTGCTCTGATGCCAGGAGGACCTGGTGCCAAGCTTTAGCTGTTGCATCCAACACAGTCCAATGTGGATTTCGACTCTGCTGCATTTTCCTAAGAAGGTAACCTGCTCCAAGGATCCTTTAGATAAACAAGAAAAAGCTATAAATCTCATGTCAGCTTCCACTTTTCAGCTCTGCTCAGTCAGCATGGAAAAAAGCTGTGTGGGTTTTGTATTTTAAATGTTGTTTAAATAGCGGTGTCTAATATACCATGTTCCTAATTTTGTGTAGTGTTTGCAATAGTCCTTCAATTTTCAAGAACTGATTTCTGAATGATGCTATACTTATGTGTCTTTTCTTACCTAAACAGTTTCAAAGGCAAATAGGTCTTACTGTCAAAGTATAAAGAATATTTTGCAGGAAACCTAGAAGGTACTTTTATATAGCAAATCTATAGGAAACTCTTGTAGCTACCAAGAATAGCATTTCTGTACAAATACGTGCAATGGAGATTTGGTAATGTATAGATAGATATAATTAATGTTAGCAGTCAAATCGCTTTAAGAACATGTAGGTACAGTTCATGCTTAAAAATCTTCCTGGAAATCTCTAAGGAGTTAATATTGATGGAAAAATAGTACATATTTGGACAAAAATTTACCCTGTGCAGCAGTTTTTATAGCATCAGAACAGTGTTATTGTGTGAACAAGGCTTGCTACTTTCTCATTAAGAATTTTGAACTGACAAATTATGTGGCTTTCTGGAATAGCAGTTATACTGTACTGTGTCACAGAGTACCTAATAAGCTATAAAATCTTAGTGTTCCTTTTAGAGTAATTTTGTCAGGATCTGGCAGAGTTCTAGAGATACAGGTTGCAGATCTGATCTGTGTTTTTTTGTCTGAGGAATTTGAAACCAAGGAATGCCTGCATAAACTAATTTGCCTTTGCCAGAATTCTGATTCTTGGGCAATTTTTTGACCTTTCCTTTTTAACATTGTGCATGCTGAGTTGCCACGAACAAATTTAACATTTTCTAGATTAGAGATACAAGGATTTTTTTCACTGTGTTAATACAGTCTGCATTTGTGGTAAAAAAATGCAAGTCTGTATTTGTGCTTTGACATTTAAGGGAAATCTCTACGGTTGCCACAAAACAGAAAAGAAACAACTTGTGATTGCTCTCTATCCTTTACAGTTCTGTAGAAGTGCTGTTTCACTAAAGTTTTTGGGTCTCAGAATTCATGTATATTTTTGATGCATGTTTATGGAAGAAAAACTGCTTCTCAAAGACTGCACTTACATCTGACGAAGGACTTAAGAAAATGATTGTGTTTCCAGTAACTGATGTTCCTCAAAATCTTTCATTTGCATGCCACAACAAAGAAAACAAGAAAACAAAATGCTCACTTTGAGATTAGAAACATGTGGGCAGCCCAAAAAAAAAAAAAAAAAAAA
>VYZM01009097.1:326631-345731 GCA_013398915.1 Dromas ardeola
AAGAGACCTCTCTTTTTAACAGCTGTGAGGGAGAGGCAGGTAAACTCCACTGTGGCACAAGTACTCAAATAGGCTTTCTTGTGCTGAAGCAAAGTTCATTACCTCCTGTGAGAGCAATATTTCCACAGGCTGCATCCATTATGGTTAAACTCAGTTGTTAATGCTAGTAACGCACATCCTTGTGGCCTTTGTCTGTCTCTGACTAGTCTGTAGCATTGTTTTTTGAAAGCAGTATCCAAACATTTCCAGAATATTAGAAATATTTTGGAACTGGGCAAAACCCTGCCAAAAAGAATGAGTCTGTCAGGAGTAGGGGCTGGAGGGGACATGGTTTGCACTGACCCTGGCATGAAGAGCCCGTGCTAAACAAGGGACAGGAGCACGGGGCAGGAGACCCAAATGGGGTGACTGGGAGGAAGAACATTCCTGTCACGTAATCTGCTGTCTATATCTTTGAAACCTGTTGTGGTCCGTACAGTAGAGAGTACATTCCCAGAGGGCAACCCTGGAGTAGTTTACTCAAGTCTGTACATGTTGTTCAATGGGTTCTGGTTTGCATTCCAGGAAAGCAGTATCACCAGATACGAGAAAGAGGAGACTGCGCATTAACAAAGAAGGCAGCTGACTCCCTGCATCGAACACTCCCGGGCAGCCCTTCCACTGCGGTCAGCATTCTTAAGCTGGACACAATTTTGCCTGATAAGAGGTGGTCTTCTACAGTGCTATAGAAGTAGTTGTCAGGCTGTTCTGGTTTGTTCCACCTTTAGGAAATTATGCCATAAAGTGTATCTGTCTTGAAGTTAAAAACATTTCAGTGACGTAGGATTTCTGAGAAAATAGTCCTCATAGTCATCACTTAGATAAAAAACCACATAGCATTAGCAGAGCTCCTGTTTACTTCAAAATTACTGCATTCAGCAATTTGCATTTATCAGAAAGTCTTAAAAACTGTGGACAGGAAAAAACAACGGTGAAGTAAAGGATGGGAACCTAACAGGAAAGAAATTCAGTAGTTGTCCTTTTCTTAAGGAAAGTTATGAGAAATATTTCTGGAGTTAAAACATCATTTTTATCTGTAATAATAAAATCTGGTTTGGAATTGTTTTAAAGGAGAAAGCAATGTATTTCCTACACTTCACTTGCAAAGAAGTCTTGCCAACCGAGGTTATATTGCATCTGAAGAACTTGAAGTCTACATGCGTGGTGGATAGCATGTGTAATATCCAAGGATGCACTTAAATTCAAGGCTGAGTGACTATCTCTATATATGGAAGTACCGTAATTGCCCCCTAGTGGGTTCCTCTTTCCCAGGAAGTTTGGGACAAGCTTTCCTGCTTGTTTCTTTCTCTTCCATAGAGATCCTGAAATGCCTTCCAACCATTACTGTAATTATTCCCTTTTATGTGTGTTTTAAGCAATAAGTTTAACAGCACTATGTTTTCTCATTCCTTGGTGGCACTTCATTGCATGTTTGCACAGGCAGGGAAGGAATCGCAGGTTGGAAATTATACATTGTAATACCTGTGTCGGGGAAGCACTAAGGAGGTTTCGAAGCAGGGGAACAGATAAACCTGATGTGATTCAGGGCTGGTGATGGTGGAAGGAATTTCAAGCAAAATTGAGAAAGATTTGAAAGACTGTCTTGATGACAAGGTGAATTTCAAAGGGATTAGTATCTTTTCTTAAAAACATACTTCATAGTATGATGCAAGAGTTCTGCTCCTAGAAGTATGTTTAATATTTATGTATTACTAATTATGTTTAATTGCTATTTAAGGAATAGGGACAATCCATGCGTTTGGCAGTAATCAGCAAGGAAGTTTTTACCTAGGGTGCTGGTCATCTTGTGTTTTCTGTGCTGCTGCCACTAAGCTGCTGCCATGATCTGAGGTAGTTAATTCAGAGATGCACTAGAATTATCTACATGAGCTCTCAGCATAACTGGATTGGGGGGGGTAAACCTTCATTTTTCAGGATATGTTACTATCTTGATCTTTGAGCTCTATTTTATTGCACTTTATATATTTGATTTGGCACAGTAATTCAACAAATTCAAGTCTTAATGTAATAGCTGTCATGAAGTGGTTTAATAAAGAATAAGATGGAAAATAAGGACTTCAAAGGCTGAAAGGAATGTTATTCCTAACTGAGATTTGCTGCACTGAAATAGCAGCTGTTTACTGAACATTCTGCACTGAGGTCTGGCCTGCCTGCTGGAAAGGAGAAGAGGGGCCAGGCAGCTTGCCCATACTTCCGAAGATGGTAAATGACAGAAGCATGCAGAGAAACTTTCCTTTTTTTACTGTGAAACTTTCCATTAAAATGTATCTATTTTAAAAGAGCAATCCCCCCTTCTTGCAGCCTTATATGGCAGATACGGCCATCCTGCTTCATTATAGCTCTCTCCTCCCTGATGTGGGGATGCTCAGCGTAATGTACGCTTTCTCAGCATTCATGTTTTATTGATAGTAACTTCCTAGCTGTGCATGAAGAGCTTGGAGAATGTAAACCAATGGTAAAAGCTAACTAGTGTGAGATAGCAAAGCTTTATTTCTGTAGCGTGTCTGCAAAGACTCACTCTGTGCCTATTGCAGCTCTCCAGGGACTGACATTGTTTATTTTGGGCTGTGGGCTGGTTGCTTTTCTAAGCTTGATGCCTCAAAATTGCTGTGCCTGTCCTGTGTGCAGAGGTATGGTGGGGATGAAAAGCAGTTATGCTATTAATGAGACATGCAAAGGTAGATATGGAAAGAGACATTTTGGCTCTGAAGTGTAATGTGGAAGAAGAGATAGAGCTGCATTTTGCACCTCACTCCTTATCTCACAGACACACTGTGTGTGTCTGTATGCTGCAAGCCTGTGATGTTTCATGTAGCTGGAGTGGAGCTGAAAGTCAGAAGAAAGTTTTCTCATTGTACTTATTGTCCCTTGCAGTGTTACACATATTTCTTTGGGACAGACTTTTGGTCTGTGGGACACTCGGCTGCAGTGCCTAACTCAGAACTGAAGAGATGAATTTCAGTTCCTGGAGCGGCGTCATGAGACTGCCTCTGGATTTGTCCCATGAGGACTAATGATGCACTTTGCTTTGGTTTTTTTTTTTGTACCCCAGGGCTGGGAGAGAGGTGCCTGGCAAGAGAAGTAGCAGACTGTTGGACCTGGTTTACTTTATATCCCCCCTGCATAGTACCTTGCAATTTTCTGCATGAGGTTAATTAAAATAAATCAAAACTAAGAAAACTGATGCAGTTTTAAATGCGTATAAAATTCCAGTAGGATTCTGGTTGGTTGGTTTTTTTTTTTTTTGGAATGTGCCCTCTTGCATAAATGGATTTTATTGAAAACGAGTGAAAGAAGGAAATCAAACACCAGGCCACGGTAGCACAACAGGGCTCATATTTTAAACCTGGATTTTGCTGTACCTAGATAAAATGTGTAAGCCCATGGATCTGTGACCTGTCTCATTTTTTCCCAAATACATAATCTATAAATACTCAATTTCTTTGAGTAAAAGTAATACCAGAGGTCAACTTGTTGAGCACTGGTGCATCACAGTTGTTTCCAATGACAATTCAAATATTTTTCTGCTAAATGCAGTATTACAAAAAAATTGACAGAAAATGACCTTCCCAATAATTTTTTCCTCATATACAAACATAAAGCTGTGGCAATGAATAAAAGCAGAAAAAATCTCCCTGTCAATCAGTAAATGTGGGAAGAACACAGAAGGTTCCGTTGGTTATTGTGCAGACATGAGAGGAATAAGGGCTTCTTCCATCAGCTGTGATATGAATCCTGGACAAATTAAAGTATTGCCAGGGAGTCAACTGTGCTCTGGTGAAGGACAGTCTGAGATATCATCCCAATTTTGGAAGGTCTGGTCCTTATTCTGACCCCAGGGGAAGTAGTTGGGCCTGCAGGAAACTATTCCCATGAGAAAACCCAGATATGTAGACTTATGATGTAAATTGATTCCCATATTGTCCTAAGGGCCTAGCCAAAAACTCTTTAAGTTTTGTACACATGAGAAGAAACTTGGGGTCAATCACTTCTGTTATGTTTGCTAATGAATGAGAACACAGACTGTAAAGCATCCTTGAAGGACAGATCTATTTCTAGAGTGCTTTCCTAGCATTCGACCGCTGTACTTCACAAATACTCTCTATGCTATTTCTTACATTATGGTTTTCTTGTAGGAAATGTTAAAGGGTGAAGGTTATTAATTGTCTTTAGCTAGTGCCACAGCTCCCCTGGTATCATATTTATGTTGGATCTTCATTTGTGCCTGCATACTACTGTGTTTATTCATCTGTCCTAGAGCTTCTTTCTGAGGCCACTTCAGGGCTGATTTTAAATCAGCTTCTCCATCCACACTCGCTTTTGTATAAGCTTGCTTGTTCTCACTGTTCAAAAGTACTTCCTGCCAGATGGTCCTACAATTTAACGCATTCCCAAATCTTGTGAATCAGAAAAGGCTTGAGCCAGTTTCTCAGAAGAGGAACCTTAGGAATTTTTGTCAAAGGATTTTTTAGAATAGCAGTTTGCATCTTTCTTAACGCAAGTTGTGATGTCATTTCTTAATTTTTATTTTTTTATTTTTTATCTTTTATATTATTTTGATTTAGAGGGAAAATACATGCAAAATGGATTAATTTTTGTTTTAAAACATCTTAATTGCACAGTTTAATTAAATTTATACTGGCTTATTAAATACAATTCCATTACAAACATATTTACATTTCATCAGGCATAGGCAGGGAAAATAAGCCAGTTAACTTTTCTTTTGATTTACACTCTGCATATTGTAGGTGACAGAAAAATGGTTCAATATAAACCAGCTGGAAATAGAAGAATCTTAATATGATTTTCACTCTGCTGCTTTTCAATATCCTGGTCTACTCTCCTTTCGGCTTTGATTTTTTGTAATCAAAATGTTCTAGTGAGAGGAAGAAAGAAACGTGTTTAGAACAGGATGCCTTCAATATATAATCTGCTTAGTGTGACCTGAATTTGCTTACAATGCCACCGTCACCTATGGGTCTCCCTCGAGATATCTGTGACTTTATTGATGCATATATGGCTTTATATCAGAAAACTATTTCCTGGTTTATGTCCACCTCCTGTTGTTGCTTTAGAAAATTTGCTTAAAGACAAGAGAAGCAAAGCCTGTGGGCAAGATGAATTGCCTTGTAAATCATTTCTTGGATATTTGCTATTTGTTTTTACCTCTGCAGACAAGAAATACATAAAAACAACTTACTTTTTTAGTAAAAACAAACTTTTGTGCTGCCAGAAGAAAGTTTATAAATGTAAACTTTACTGACTCATAGTGGAAAACAAATGAAAAGTCAACATTTTTTTTTTCTGTCTTTTGGGAAAAATTTGAGCATTGGCTCTGCAATATTAGAATTATATCCAAACTTCTTTGATTTGAAAGAATTCACAGGGCGCATGCATACATGCATCTAATTAGGATGTAATTCCAATGAATGAAGGAGGTGACTGCTCCTCAGCTTTGTAAGTAATGCTGCCAGTAACTCTGAATGGGGGGGGCGGGGAAAGGCAAACAACCTTTTCCCTGGCAAAGGTATTTTCACCTCCTAGGAGATCTTATGGATACTTTACATAGAAGAGGAGGTATTTCTAACCTGTTTGTAAAAATGCTTTTTGACCGACACCTGAAAGGTTGTTGTCCAAGTGTTTGATTACTGTATTTTAAAAAAGAGCAGAGGGTGCTTGGATTACTCTTGAAGTTGGTGTCATACCCCTTTCCTCATGGAAATAAAGTGACCCTTTCAAGATTGGCACATATTGTCCTTGCTAAGGTATGGAAAAGTGTTGGATTTCAGTAGCTTTCCTCTGAAAGATACTCTGATGTGCTGTGTGTTTCAACAATACAGTTTACTCAGAAGGAGCTGATTTTTGGAATTTCTCAAAAACATTTTCGTTGTTCATTTCAGTGTGAAGTTTCCCAAATAATGAGAACAAGCCAGTTAACGTAATGAGAAAACTACATTGTTATGTTGTTTTGGGATATGCTTTTAGGGAGGTGAGAGTCCAGGGTCCGTCAGGTTCACCCTGCCAGCTCTGACTGAGGAGTTGGTTCTCTTCAGCAGTCACCTGGTGGCAGCAGCAGGGTTTAAGGAGTGGTTATATGTGCAAAAAAACAATAGCCAGAGATCTTAAAATCTTTGGGAGAAGGTGGCTGTTTTACAGTTTCTGCCACTACCTTCCCTTTTGTTTATTATTCTCTTTCTTTCTTTCCTCTGCAGAATTCACCCCAGCCTTACCAGAAGGAGAGGCATTTTGGCTCTGCATATACTATTAAGCCTACAACTTCCACAGACTGGAAATTTTGCTGTTTCATTGTCATCAGCAAATAATTGTGGTATCTCTGTGCTGTAGCAAACTGGAAAATGGAAGTGAAGAGAAATACAACACAGTTGTTGCTGTGGCTGTTGATGTTCTTTGATATTGTGCCATTCAGCTATGAGAAATCAATGAAAGAGAGAGCTATTGAGTTGATGCAAGATACGCGTTTAATTGATGGGTATATAAAATATGTTCAACTAAACTCTCTTTGTAAATCTTGACAAGTGAGGAGGAAATGCTAAAGATGTGTAGAGACATAGGTTGTTACTAGCACATAGCTGTTAGTTACTGCTGCAGTGATTTATCGGGAATGAGTTATGGTTCAGAAGGTACTTACTGTAGGATCAGGTTATTCTAAATGCATTTGTGATTTTCTGGTCAGGTTTCACCACTTAATTATAGTTTCCCTTTATATAATATCCTTGTCTCCTTCCCGTAATTTAATGGCTTCTTTCATTAGCAATGACTTCTGTGCAGAGCTAGAAAGCAGGCATCGTACCTTGAAAGGGTACCCTTACAATTTGAAGGAATGGTGTCTGTGGTGAGTGTATTTTGACGTGGGAACACAAACACTGATTATTCTAGCACATAACACAGGCCGCACTGATTATTCTACCACAAGTACTTGCTTCTAAGGAGCGTGGTGGCTGATTTCAGTTCTTCCATTCCTTCAAAAACAATAGGGAGAAAAATAGATACAGAAACACAACAGCTATAAACATGGGAGAGGCAAAAAAAAAAAAGTTTCTTGCTGACCCAATTAAGAAATAAAGCTTGTTTGCAAAAGAAGTGAGACTTTTAAGCATATGTTACTGCATGGATTATTGGCAATTAATAGTTTAAGGGACTGTGAACAGTGGAAGAAAATACATTTGGGTTAGAAGGGGAACAACTTATTTCTATCACAAGCCCTATTTGTTTTCAATTGTAGCCACAATGACTTTGCACTGCGGCTGAGAATATTTTACCAAAATAGACTCAGTAGAGTCAACTTAAGAGAACTCAACAAGACACACACAAACCTTGCGAAACTTCAGGCTGGTTATGTGGGAGCTCAGGTATGTACTGCCATGGTTGTGAATCTGAGAACGTATTTTTACATTTGCTTCCTTCCCTTCCCAATGACAAAAGTACTTCTGGCCTTGATTTTTCCTCTTTCTCTTTTCGGGGAAAAAAAAAACCAATGAAATTGAAAAGCTACAGACACTTTTCCAGAACATCTGTTTTTCAAAAGTTTGCGTTTTATAATACAGGTACCCTTAACCAAAACAGCGACATTTGTTTTGTGATAAAGTAAATTTACATCTGCTTTCCTGTGTGTACTGTGGAGTAGCTGAGTGTTTCAGGAGGCTTTAATCATGTCTGGAGTGGATGCTCTTGCTTTGCATCATAACTCTTCCTTTGGGGGGAAAAACTATAGTGGCGACTCCCTTGTAAACCGTAGGAAATTATTTTGGTCTGTGCTCGTGAACTTCACAATTAGCAAATGAAAGTTTCCAAGTTGAAACACAAGTTATCTAGTTTACTTGTCAATGTCTCTTTCAGTTTTGGTCAGTGTATGTTCTTTGCAGCGCTCAGAACAAGGATGCTGTGCGTCTGACCTTAGAGCAAATTGATGTTGTCAAGAGGATGTGTAACAGCTATGAAGAGCTTGAATTTGTGACAACTTCCCAAGGTGATGCTCTTTCTTTTAACAGAATTTTTAAAAATGGGATTGCAGGAGATATATGCAGAGAGCTGCAAGCAGGCAAGTTATCCTGGTTTAAAGAGTAACTTTAACTTCAGTTTTTCCACTGAACCACAGTAACTGACTCTGTGCTCAGTCCTGGCCCGCTGCAGTCATGAGAAAGTTTGCCATTTAAACATGCACTAGCATAAGCTCCTGTTCTACAAAAACGTACTATTATTGTTTACAATTTACAATAACAATTGTTGCTCAGTAGTGCTGGCTTCTTACCTGTCATGAAATTTCTTTGGAATTATCTTCCTTTGTTGTTTCCAGGTATCTCTGACAGTAGAAGGATCGCGTGTTTGATTGGAATAGAAGGTGGTCACTCCATTGACAGCAGTTTGGCAACACTGAGGATGTATTATGACCTGGGTGTTCGTTACATGACTTTAACACATTCCTGCAATACACCTTGGTAACTAACATGCATGTGTTTGTGTGACTATCTAATGAAAAGTGATGGCAGCTCCAAGATGGGGAAAATATGGACTCAGACATAGAGTTCACCTGTGAAAGACTCTGAACCGAGGATGATAGGTTTTTGGGGTAAATCACTTGCCATGTGTCAAGTGGGAGACTGAAGGATCTGTTATGTAGTGCTTGTTATGCTGACAATTTAGAAAGTTTTAAACCTTGTTAACAACATGAAGATGACAAAATTGCTATCCCTTTTGCTTTATTATGAAAGTTACATAGGGCAAAACAGGCCAAAAAAAAAAAAAGTGCTAAAAATGCATATGATGTAGCTACAAGAGAGTAAATGCTGTGTAAGAACTCAGCAGTCAGCAGCCTTCAATGCTGTCCTCTCTGGGCAGCTCAAAAGTGCAGGTCTCATATGCAGCTACAGAGATGGCTACTTAGTTCCTGTATCAGAATATTAGCACCTATGCTTTGCTGGATTGGCAAAATTCCTTTTTGTACTGACTTGGGGGAAGGGGAATTGTGTGCAGAGAGGAATGAAAAGCAAGCTTTCTGGCTGACAGGTAACTGGCATGTCAGCATATCTTTGTTCTCTGATGAAAGTTTGTTTAATCAGAAAATTTCTGACAAGCATCTCTTTGCTTGTCTTGCATTGCCTCACAAACATACAACAGTCCTGAACCTGAAGGCATAATGTCCAGAAAACAGTTATGAACATAAAAAGCACTGTGTGAACAAGATATTTATTTTGTGGCTCATTATCCCTACATTTGGCTATGTGACATGGTAATGATTTTTATTGTGTGTAGCATAAGAAGTTTCAGTTGTTGATATTGTAGTCTCCAGAAGAATATGATGTTTCTCCTCTCTCACTTCCCTTTTTAAGGTCTGAATCATCATCTAAAGGTATACACAACTTTTATCCTAGTGTTATTGGTCTGACTGCATTCGGCCAAGTAAGGATCTCTTTTGAATTATAATCTAATTATTTTGAATTGTAAGATTCGAAGATTTGAAATTATAATCATGCAACGATAACTTCTGGCCTTATCTTTTTAAAAGCAACTTGTCATTAAAAATTAACTACTGAAGTTCTTCATAGTTAGGAGGTAATCAGGGTTCAGTCAAGCCAAGTTCCCTGGGATGTTCCCAAGGGTAAAAGAAGTGCTGGATTTAATTACAACAATTGTTTTAATGTAGATCAGAAGTATGAATTAATATGTGGAAGTAGTTGGATGTGAATGACAGTTCAAATTACTTATTTCAGATTGACTAAGCTTTGTAAGTTTTGAGCATGTGGTGGTGTGCTAGTTAATTGTGAGGGAATAAATTACTATAAAATTAATAGGTAAATAGAAACCCATACAGGCACAGCATGCTAATGACTAGCTGACAGATGCAGAATTTATTTATCTGTTTACATATATCAGCTAAACCGTTTCCTTTAAGGAAATATAATACTGACACTGTTGTCTGTAAATCTGTTTTAGGAAGTGGTAAAGGAGATGAATCGCCTGGGTATGCTGATAGATTTATCTCATACTTCATATTCCACAGCAAAAGCTGCACTAAATATTTCAAAAGCACCAGTAATTTTCAGCCATTCCTCGGCATTTTCTATTTGTCATCACTCAAGAAATGTTCCTGATGATATCCTCCAGCAACTGGTGAGTGATATGGGTTTTGGTTTGGGGTTTTTCTTTGTTTCTTTAAGGTTCTGTTTGTTTGGTTTTGTTGGGTTTGGTTTTTGTTGTTTTTTTTAATGGGAGTGTTTGGCTAGTCTGAGGCAAACTTGCACATTCACCCTCTCATCTCTGAACTGGATTTACAAGCAGATCCCTGAGCAACAAGTTACATATTTGCTTCTGAGACGTTTTCTTTGGGTTGTGTTTTGCCTTTGGCTACAAAAATGAAGTTTTTGCAAATACTTTGAAATTCTGCTTAAGTTTGTTTGATGTAGTCACTGGACTTCTGCTGATTCAGTCTACATGAGAATATAATGAATCCAGGGCAAAGGACAGAGAGGCAAAGCCTTGTGTTGCCATCTGAGCTTTGACTTAGAGAGTGTTCTTATGGATGGATGTAGAAGGATCTATATGAGATGGCCGTGAGATTTGCAGGACACACGAGTGTCAACTCATCACCTGTCTCTTCATATTTTTCAGAAAAAGAACAAGGGAATTATCATGGTGACTTTCAATGCAAATGTACTGGCCTGTGGCAGAAAAGTTGTTAACGTTTCTACCCTTGCAGGTTTGAAGTTAATATACTGCAGTTTTTGTGGGTGGCTTCTATGAATTTCCTGGTGTCTGCATCATTTTTGAGATCATGTTAGTTATACTGCTTGTTTATTCCCTTCCACACCTTACCCCAGCTTTAGGTATTTTTGGAGCAAATATTCATTAAACAATAATAAGAGGTACAAGGTGTGTAGCTGGAGGACATAATACTCCCAAATGGAGCCAACAGCCATTAATCCCAAAGTAGCTGTTACTTTCTGAAAAATACCTTAAGCCTTTGTAATTAAGAGTGGGAAACATAGGTATGTAATGGGTAATGAAAAATCTGTTGGTATTTGTGGGCTACTTGTTGGGAATTAATGTGCTCTGATGATCATGTGCACTCACAGCCCAGAAGGCCAACCGCATCCTGGGCTGCATCAAAAGAAACGTGGACAGCAGATCGAGGGAGGTGATTCTGGCCCTCTACTCTGCTCTGGTGAGACCCTACCTGGATGGAGTACTGTGTCCAGCCCTGGAGTCCTCGGCAAAGGGAAGACATGGACCTGTTGGAGCAGGTCCAGAGGAGGTCCACAAAAATGATCAGAGACATGGAACAGTCCTCCTATGAGGACAGGCTGAGAGAGTTGGGGTTATTCAGTCTGGAGAAGAGAAGGCTCCAGGAAACCTTATCGCAGCTTTTCAGTACTTAAAGGGGGCCTACAGGAAAGATGGGGACAAACATTTTAGCAGGGCCTGTTGCGACAGGACAAGGGGTAATGGTTTTAAACTAAAAGAGGGAAGATTTAGACTAGATATAAGGAAGAAATTTTTTACAATGAGGGTGGTGAAACACTGGCACAAGTTGCCCAGAGAGGTGGCAGATGCCCCATCTCTGGAAATACTCAAGGTCAGGTTGACCGGGCTCTGAGCAACCTGATCTAATTGAAGATGTCCCTGCTTATTGCAAGGGGATTGGACTAGATGACCTTTAAAGGTCTCCTCCAACCCAAACTATTCTATGATTCTATGATCGTGTCTTTTTCCTCAGTTGCGTCTCATCAGTGTAGCTATTATTTTGAAGATTGCTGCCTGATGTTCTTAATAACAGATAACATCTAGTTAAGCATCAGTAAATATTCAGAATACATCAACTGCATTATTAAATTTTAACCTGTATTATCAGGATGTCTTTTGACTTTTTTTTAAAAGGATTTGATTAAGAATCCATGATTAAGGAGAACAGTCACCTAGTGCCAATATTTCTGAACGGTATTATTTCTTCTTGCCATATGCCTAGATATTGTTTTCTTTGATATTTTCTTTCAGATCATTTTGACCACATAAAGAAAATTGCAGGTTCAGAATCAATAGGAATTGGTGGTGACTACGATGGAGTGGAACGGTTAGTAAAATTGTACATACATTGACATCTGCTCCTTAAATCATGAAGGTTTTGATTCCTTTTGGGGAAAAAAGATGGCAGTCTAAAAGAGTTGTAGCAAGTTGTCTTGTGATGAGTACTAAACAAATTTTATGAAAGAGGGGCACAATGATCCCTTTTTAGAACAGCATGAAGGAGTGCTGCAAATGTGAAACGGATCCTAATGCCCTGTGAACTCTGCAGTTGTGTGTTCTAGGCAGGGGTTTGTGCATACAAAAACAGTGATAGAGGGTGCTTTCCCCCAGAAGCCAAAGATGAATGACAGAAAAGCTGCCTCAGCTTTTAGATGGTAAATGGGTTAGCTCAGGGAGATGCTGTAAAACTCTTTCCTTCTCTATCACTTTCTAGTGGGGAAAGCCCGAGGTGTTTTGGGGCTGTGAAAACACTTCTGCTTTTGGGTCTTGGGAAGTGTTTGAGGCAAGCAGAGCATGGTGAAGAGCCTACAACATAACCTCTCCTGCTCACTCCTGGGCTAGTGTTGCTACAGCACAGGAAATAAATGCAGATTGGGTGGCATTTGCTGGCGTAACCCTAAGCCTTTTTTTTCTTTTTATCTTTGTGTTGAATCTTCATCTCCTCCTTTTTGTTTTTTTCTGAGGTCAGACACACTTGGGTATGAAAGAGTCACATCTGTGAAGCAGGACCACAAAAACATTGTGTAAGCTCCCACGGGAGTTAGCAATTCACAGCTCTGAAACTATAACATCCAAAATAAAAACACAGTTTGCAACAAAAGGACACATTTCATTGCATGCATTTTTGCAAAGACCATCAGTTTAATTAGTGGTGGAGTTGTTTTTAAGGTCCTGAATCCTGGTAGAAAGTAATGGCACAGATTTCTTGAGTTATGCTTATCACCAGACCTCCACAGAAAAGAAAAATAACAGAAAATATTAGTTATCTTAAAACAAAGTCCAAGAGTCATGGAAAGACAATTTAAAGCAGCTGTTTAATGCAAGTTTTGCAGTTTGTTACTTCTAATTCCTTTTTATTCTGGTAAGAATTAGCACAAGACATAGGTCAGTTTTGCTTATTGTAATTTCTTCAGTGGAGGGTTACAAATAGCTTTCTTTTCACTGCCTAAACTGCTGAGTTCACAACAATACTATTATTATAATTGTATTTTCTTTGGAAAAAAGACTTTGTAAACAACAGAATATACAAAATTGCCTGCAACTCCTTAGCTCACTGTGTGTTTGCAGGTTCCCTTTTGTTCTCAGTTACACAAGTGGATTGCACCAACTCCGTCTGTGATGCAGCTGTTTCCTCTTACTCTAAAGGCCAGATATAAAGACTGGATTAATGCATACAGGAGTTTGGCCTTTTTTTCCCTTTTGTTTTGTTTTAATATCCTCCATGCTGTTGTTCTACCTATACACAAGTGCATCTTCATTACAGAATACACAGTTATGTTCTGCTAATAGGACCGTCTGTGCATCAAAAGCCTTTCATTGTGTCCCAGTCCTGCTCCTGTTTATGTTAGTTGAATTTTTAATATACTTTTTTAACTTCTCAAGGAAGAATTGGGTCCAAAGTGAACTCATTCCAAAGTGAAGATGTACAAAAGACTAATTAAAAATCTTTTTCTACATTTTTTCAGTGATTTGTGTTGAATATTCTTGTTTGACTCTTGCCAACAGTTTCCCTGAGGGATTGGAAGATGTTTCTAAATACCCTTCTTTGATTGAGGAACTTCTAAGAAGAGGATGGAATGAAACTGAGCTGAAAGGGGTCTTAAGGGAGAACTTTCTTCGTGTCTTCAGGGAAGTGGAAAATGTAAGATTAAAAACTAAACTGAATCTTGTTTCTTACTAAGAGGGAGACAGGAACTGTTGGTGCCTTGCTGGTGGTTTGGTTTTTGTTTTTGTTCGATGAGAGTGCTATGAGGGAATGTAAGCACTTAATGCAGTAATTCCAAATGCTGGGAAAGAAACCAAGATGGCAAGAGAGTGTTAGTAGAATAAAAGAAAGTGAGAAAGAGTGGACAGAGCTCTTTGGAACTTTTTCTCTCTGTGGTAATCTGATAAGTACACATCACTGACTTCTAAATAGAATCACTTTATGGTTTGGAGAAACTGCAGACGTACCAGCATCACAGTCTGGTTGTGTTCGCTGGTGCAGTAAGGAATGCTGACTCCTGCAAATCAATTTAATTCTTGTCATGGGATTGGACTGCTATCCAAAAGGCTCCCACCATGACCAGATTGCTAACAAGCCATAAATATAACAACTAGATCACAACGAGCTTTAAGTGTAAATGGTAGAAGATAATCCAGAAGGGTGAGGGAGGAGAGGAGGGAAAGAAAGAGACTGTATGAAAGCACCCCCTAAATGGCAACTTTTTCAAAAGCCTCTCTTGAAACTTACAAACTGCTTGCCTCCTACTCTTTTTATTTACAGGGATAAGTAAGTAGATATTATACAAGAAGCCTTATAGACAACATATATTTCACAGTGACGTTTTTTCCAATTGCCTTTTTGGGGTATGTTAAATGAACAGAAATCAGGGAATTTTGTGCTGTTCCAGTTAACAGCCAAAATACCTACCTAATGCAAGTTGCACGTGTGGCTCACTGACATTATGAAGAGTCTGAAATTCATCACACCTAACCAACCGATCTCTGAGATTTAGTAATTTCTTTCCTTCTAAATTAGAGATGTTTGAAGCTCTGTCTTCAGACTGTGAGATGACTTAGGGAAGAAAGCTCAGGAGTTTGTTTGCTTAAGGTTTTCCAGCTAATGCATCCATATGTGGAGGGAGCCAAGACAAAGAACAGCCAGACCTGTGACTCTTGCCTGTAATGTATCTGTACTGAATTCTGGGATGTTTTTCATAGGAATGCAAACAGCAGGATAATCATGTAGATTTCTTCACATTCAGGTGTGATTTTGCAATACAGAAAGCTGGTTCACTTGAAATAGCTTTGAATTTGCTAGCTGCATAAAGCTTTTTGCTGTTGTGTCGTCTGGCTTTCAGGGGCAATCTTTTCAAATTTTTCTAGGTGCGGAACAATAGTGGACTAATGGATGTAGGTGAAAGTGAAATTCTGCAAGAAGAAGTACAAAATTCCTGTCGCCTAAACCTACATAATCAACAGCTTCAGACAGCCAGGTCCTTTGGATTTCCTTCTGTGGCAAAACCTTTTAGTCTGACAGTTGTAACTGTATCGTGTTTAATACTGTATTATGAATCATAAGACTTATGGATTCTAGAGAGAGATATATGGAGTAATCCGCAATGCAAGTAGTTGTCTTTTCTGGGTTTTTTTAATGTAAAGCTATGCTAATTTTATAATATAATTTCTATAAATTCACCTGTATACTTGAAAATTAATGTAGATTTAAATGTAGCAAAACCATTTAGAATTTGAAGTGATACGTTCTGTGTCATCTTGGCTAAACCAGGGCCAACATTGTTAATGGAAGTATCACATCTAATGAATAAATTCTCTAATATATGACACATGGTTTTCGTACACATATTGTGGCACTTTGTATAAATACTGGAGTCCAGAATCAGCAGTTCCACACAGGAACTACAGAATATGATTAAGACAGCTGTGCTGAGATGTTTTCAGATATTACTTCTTGTTAAATCATACAACTTTGATCATCAGTCGATGGTTTAGCCAGAGAAAACCACCCCGATATATGTAGAAGAGTGGGGGTTTGTTTTGTTTTTTTTTTTAAGAGGACAAAATGGATAACGTAGCTATTTCAATTCATATTTCATGCCTACCACTAGCTTTAGGGATCCATCCTGCAGTTCTAAACTCTTTTTTTTGAACCCTAACCAGGACAGTGGGCAACTGTAGAGTTCCTGAAGGGTGGAGGTAGGTGTCTCGTGTTCAGGTACAGGTGACCAGGAAACGTTGCAGATAGTTTTCTATAATTTGGGGACTGCTGTTTGCTGCATGTTCATGAAGCTGAGAGCAAGAATAAGCCAGGACAAACCAGGAATTTTGGCTACTCAGAGAGTGAGATCTTGTTCTGATATTTTTATTGCAGTCTGAGAAGAGTAAAATGAGTATTTAAATAAAAATTGTGTTAGAATGTTCCACAGCTTTGTGGAAATCTATTTCACATTTAAGCAATGATCCTTATCAATAATAGGTTTTATTATTTTATTTTTATTCTAGCTGGCTAAAATCAGACCGCTGTCAAAGTATTCACAGGCATGAGATTAGAAAGAAATCTTTTTATTAGAAATTTTCTGCTGTTTCAGCTTTTGGAACACATTTTCTCAAATGCACAAGGTACGTGAGGTTAGAAGCTACTGTTATACAGAAGAGCATATATTGTGATAGACCTATTCTTGGTAGGCTAATATGGCTCAAATCAAATATCCAGAGATTCATGACAAAATTGTAAGATGGCAGCAGTACATCTTTGTAGGGTCATTTCCCAGTCCTTGCTGGTAAATGTCTGCTCATGATACTTGCTGTTAATTGTGATTTTTATCTCATGATATGCGCTTTTATTTACTGATATGACATCTACGGAATTTAGCCTTAATATAGAATAAAAGAAAAGTCCTGTAATTGATTTAAGGACAGCAGATGGGCCACAAAGTATCTGACAACTGAAAGACAAGGCTAAGCATGAACAGAATGGAAACAGCAAGTCAGTTGTTTCCTAGAGTCACTTGAGACTGTTCCTGACATCCATTTCTGCATTCCATATACACGTAGGGTTTCTGGAAGAAGACTGTTCTTTTATTGCTTCAAAATGAAGCTTCATTAATTCTCCTGATAAGGTGGTCTCTTTGATAAGTATATTCTGAATATACTACTGCCACTTACTGAATTCTTTACAGATCATGTTGAATAATCTAGTTGCATACAAGCCAAGTTTTTTAAGAACAGTTTCTCAGTAAATACTTATCCTGGTTATGCATCTGCAATGGGAAATTACTGCACTGACTCAGAAATCTTGCCTTCCTGATATTGCTTGACTGGCATCAGAACTTGTTTTACTGGTAAAATGATTAATTCAATAGGGCAAATAATTTCTTTACGTCAGTTCTTCTGCTAATAGCTTCATAAGCCATTGGAAAACAGTCATCCATGGTCTCTTTTCACAGAATTAGTACAATGATAGTAACTTCATTACATATTTGAAATGTAAGATGCTTCCTTATTCTTTGAAGCCTTTTTCTTTCTACTGTGTTGTCACTTTCCTGCCTGCTAATTTCTACTTTTTTTTTTCCATACTACAGCATGGATTAAAAATACATTCCTTTTCTTAAAGATACAGAGAATACTTTTATATGACTGATTTCACCATACTATAGATATTTGTAGTTTATTTCCTTGTTTTACCTATAGTGTATTGCACTTATTTGTTTGACTGCTTTGCGCAATGAAAAATTTGTAAGCTTCTGGCAAAACATATACATGAAATTTAAATAAAATATTGTTTAAAATTGTGTATAGATACCGGTGTAATCTCACAAAATAATGTAAATGTTCAGGACTCCAGGAAACCCTGCAAGAACCACGCAATGGCTGCAGAAGGAAGGCCAGGGTATCATGAGGGCTCTGGGTCCAGCTCTTCACAGAGAAAGTAGCCTCCCCCATGGCAGGCAGGAGAAAGTCAGGTAGGTTTAACCCTAGAGCATCCTGGATGTAGGCAGTCAGTCTCATCTTCACTCAGATACCACCTAACCTGTAGTGAAGTCCAAACGAGTGCATATGGAAAAGGAGCATGAATGACTAAGTCACTGCAGTGAGTCCATGATGACAGTATTACCTGCAGCAAATCACTTGGTCAAGCAAGTCAGGTCATAGAGAACAAGGCTTATGGGGAACTAAACAGGTTGCCTGCACCAAGGTTAGGATAACATCTACTTTACAGCATTTCTCACAGATGTGTGATGATCTAAAAGTTCCTTTTTCCATTACTAGTTACAATAGTAATTCAAAATGCTTCAAATAAGCTGCTTGTGTGAAACCAACATCAGAGTGCAAAATCACCAAGGAAGAAATGGAATCTTGTGCATCGTGCAATGATTATGCACATAGTATCGAGCTTATCTAATAGAGGCAGTTAGTTTATTTTTCTTAAACAATCAAAATCACTCAGCTTGAAACATGGTAGAAAGGCATCTCATTAGAATTCCATTTCAAAAGTAAAATCATGTAAGATGATATGGCTGTGACTGCTGTGAGAAAAACTCTAGTGACCCTTCAGTCTGAGTGCTAGCGTCTCCATTCCTACTGACAGCAGCTTGTATTAGTTGTAGTCACAACACTGCATTTCCAACGACTCAGGCATGAAATGATCCCACTCTGATTTCTGCTTCCCAATGGAGAGGATGATTCATCCTGAAATTGAATGCCTTTGCCCTGCACCAATTAATAAGACAAATTTGCATTGGTAATTTTAAATGCAAGGTAGCTCAACTGACAGATGCAGTGGTATCAGTGAAATATCAGATATAACTGACATACCAACTTTGTAATAAGCTTTGTTGGCTGCCAGATAGAAGAATGCAAGTCATTATTTACCTGTTCTAAATAATGTGTTGTGCTAACATGAATTCTGAAAATAGTTATTACTGTTTCTGTAAATTCAAAATCAATGTAGTATGAACTACTTCAGGCAGATTTTCTAAATAAGACCCAAACTTCAAAGCATCTTTAACAATCCAAGGCTCATGCTTTCACATGTGTGATATGAACAGCCAAAAACTGCAGACGTAATATTGATGCAGACTATTGATTTGATTCTAAAGGGTTGACGCCAGCACCCTTCCCCCAGTATTATCCTTTTCCAGACTGTAGCATCCACAGAAATAAACAACTTCAGTTCTCAGTTGCCTCATCTGGGTAAGTGGTGGTGCAAGAAACCAAGCCTAAAAGTCTATTGCTGGTCTAATAAAGGTCTTCTCGGAGCCCTTTATTAAAAATTAAAT
>VYZM01009119.1:6512-30582 GCA_013398915.1 Dromas ardeola
CTCGTCCTTGACTCATCCTTGCAGCAGGGTACGTGCCGGGAAGCACAGCGCCGGGCTGCGGCTCGCACAGCGGCATTGTGGGTCCCGCGCCTCTCGCACCCGCCGTGCTTAGTCACGATAAGCCCCGCGATAGGATCGCCAGGAGCCGTCCATCCGCCTGTGCCCCCGCCTGTCAGCAGCGCCGCCGTGCCCGCCCCTGCCGCACAGGGGGCCGGGGGTGTCTGGCAGGTTGATGCCTCCCTCGCCTCATGCTGCCCGCGTTACGGATCGCGCGTGGCAGCGGCTTTGCTAGAGGAGGAAGTAAGACGTGGAGGCAATGTAGTAGCGTCCAGCGGTTTCATCCTGTAAAGCAGGACTGACGTTTTCTGTGCACTGGAGACTGTGCTGAGAAGTGCGTGTGGTTACGGTGTTGGACTGCACCAACCAGCAATTTGATAAGCCTAATACTATTTAATGCATCCCTGACGTGAGTTTTAAAGTGAGCCTGGGTAATACAGATACAGGGGGCTGCTGCTCTCCAGTGTTGAGGTGACTTGTTGCATGTATGAAGCTTTCCGTTAGCATCCTAGGTAAAGCGACTTTTCTTTCCTCTCGAGCTCGTTAGCTACCTCTTAAATTGTAATTAAACATCACATATGAAGTCCTGCATACCAGTATACAAGAGCTAAAATGTCATTTGAAATGATTGAAAAGGTATGCTAAATTTTTAGAGTATGGACTTTATCTGGCTCTTCTAACTTGATACTGTTAAAGATCTTTATTAATACTACCTTATACAAATCTACTAGCTCTTCTCTCAGAGAGCTAGTTCTGGTTGCAAATTTTCCGTATCTCCAGTATATCCCAAGAGACTGAATTCGGTAACATCCTTGGAACAAAAGAAAGCTGAAGCAAGCTAGCTAAATAAATCAAAAGGTATAATCCAAGAAGTTTCTTTCAAGGTTCCTTCCTCAATGGCTTAAGCAAGTACTCCTGTTGAGGATAGCGCTGCATCTTAGTGTCATTGGCTGTCACTTTCATATTAACTAAGCTACTTTAGCCATAAAATATACTCGCAGTCTCAAATAGTTTGTATTTAATTGCTCTTGTGAATGTGTAATATACTTAGACTCTTTTTGAGTGTTACACTGTCACAGTGTACAGTTAACCAAGGAGAAGATATTTGACAACTGTCCTTTCAGGCACACATGCTCATCTCTAACACGTTTTCTCCATGTTGAAAGTAATCAGTGTGTCTCCTAGAATGTGTTTATCTGACTTTTTTGTGAAACATTTTTTATCAAGGTTATCTATTTCAAATAGCTGCCCAACTTAATGTCCTTTTGTGCTGCCCGTAAGGATAGGAAAGAGTCAAAGTGTTTTAAATTTACTTAATCTATCTTAATCCTTTCTTTTCATGATTTCAGTCCTGTTTCCTGATAAACCTACACATTCTGGACCACCAGGAGAACTTTCTCATAGCAAAGTACAGCTGCAGAACTGGCAGCCTGGGTTAGTTTGACAGATCTGTTTGTGTACTTCTTGCTGATTGCCACTTTGTCAGCCAGATCAGCAGGATGATGGCAGTTAATGTGTGTTGGAAGCCTAAGCAGTCTGGAGGCCTGGCCGTAAGGTCCTCTGTAGTTTGTGCGCCTCTCCTCATGTGAAATTAATCTTTATGAATACCTTTCACTAAGTTCTGCCAGGTATTATCATAGAATCATTGAGTGTCTCCCTTCCTTCAGAAGGAAAAGAGAAACCTATACCCATTAAAAGTGCTTCCCAGTACTGGTTCTGGAGAAATTTCAGACTGGTGTGAACAATTTTTAGTCTGAACACTTTTATCTCTGAGCACAAGTATCTTGTTAATGTTATTATAAGAACCTTACACTCACTGTGTCCTATAGAATATAGATAGAAGATCCTTTTTTCACTTTGTCCTTTTTTTTTCTTCCTCAGAACTTGTATATCCTTTTTCCTGATGGGGAGTATAGCCAGACCTGTGGGGTATGCTTTGGCTTTCTTTGCCCCCCAAATGTAAGGTCTGATAGGAACAGCGGGTCTTAACAACATGGCTTGTTCACTAGGACACTCTACTAGTTTTGAAGGGGTTAGAACTGATACGATGCAGCCATCGTAAAACTCAGCAGATAATTGATACCTGGATGCTGATTAAGGTACTGTTGATGCAAATAGCTGGTGCAAGATATAAAGCCCTAGTATTAACACTCCTGCTAGCTGGCTCGTCCATTATGAAGGATCAAAAAGAGCCT
Source organism: Dromas ardeola (assembly GCA_013398915.1). Taxonomy (NCBI): domain Eukaryota; kingdom Metazoa; phylum Chordata; class Aves; order Charadriiformes; family Dromadidae; genus Dromas; species Dromas ardeola. The sequence continues at coordinate 8,765 of VYZM01009119.1, forward strand.
CCAATATAAATGGAAAACATACCACCAGGGAATCCACATCTAATGCATTTAGGGGTTGCATACAGCTGCTTTAGTTTGTGTTTAGTGGGAGGTAAAATCATTCTGAGATGCTGCAGGTGACCTGCCGATAAAGGGCTGCGTCACTGAAATGTGGATGTGGCTTACGTGACAAGTCTCTTGTTCCACCTGGGTAGCACTACCATTAGCTGCTGCATTGCAGAATGGGTAGTGTAGCAGAATGCAACTGCGCTGCAGGGGTTTGGGTTTCTGCTTAAACAAAGGGTGGATCCCTTGGTGCGAGGGTTTAGGATGAGATTCCATTGCATGCTGCGTGTTCCGCCTTGTGTGGGGGGAAGTTAGATCTGTTAGCCGTTGCTTCCTTTTTTGCATGAAATGCCTCGGGATGCCATCTTCCTGCAGTTTCTTCAAATGAGCAGTGATTTGAATCCAGCCAGAATTTCATGGCAAGCTTTGTGTTCTAGGTCTAGTGAGATGGGTGTTAATTCATAGAAGTAAAATAACAATGAAATGTACAAGTAAGCCATATGTCAGGTCAACATAGAGAAAAGATTGTAAGGATTTCCTGTTCATGGAGTAAAACACTAGGAAAGCCTATCTTTGTGGATTAAACTGTAGTATGAGAATTAAGAGTTCTGCTCTAAAAGGTTAAAGTATTAGTACACTAATGGCCTTGCTGTATCATTAGTAAAATGTGTTCAAATCTTTAAATAAATTGCATCAAATCTGAAATAGAAGGACTTGCAGGATTTGTTCTTTTTCTTCTGTACTGTATCGATAACTAGCACATTTGGCAGGTGAGAGCTAACAGTCCCTCCCTTAGCCAGCCGTATTTCAGGTATCCTGGTGCTGGGTGGTCGAGGTTTCAGGATTACTCTTTGCAGCCCACTGAAGAGCAGGGTGATTAACAGTGTTGATATTGGGTTTCCTTACTTGCCTTGTGTTCTCACCTATAAAAGAAACACTCTTCTAAGATTGTGCTTGAAGACGCCTTCCTTTCCTTGTTTAGTGTTTCTTGTATTTTAAGACCAGAAAAAGGACGTGTTACTGTGTGTTTCTTCAAGTTAATGAGACCACCAAAGTGTCTAGGCCTTGCTGATTATTACTGTTGTTGCAAGTTCAGCTCCGTTCTTGTGTTGCGGAATCTTGCCTGCTCTGTCGTATCATGTCTGTTTGGATTAGCAATTATGCCATGGTTTGTTCCTGCAAAGTCTCTGGCATTACGTGGTCACTAAGATAACAGTGTATATTTCTGTGCCCAAATATTGTGAAAGAAAAAGGAGGGGAGATAGAACGACGTGGAAACATTGAGAATTTACATGCATGCAATTTCCTGTGGCTTGTGCATGTGGGACAAAAGTGGGAGTAAGATATAAACGGCTGTCTGCGCTTTTATAGATGGCCTACCGAATTACTTACAGAACTTCGATTCTTCTGTTTGGAGTAAATGTGTATATTTGGCTGTAAATTAGTGCAAAGAAGAAATGGGTAGAAAACTGTGCTGTAAAGGACTAGAGGGACTGTAGAGCTTCTCACATAGATACAAGGCTGGTAAATACCAAGGGACTCACTTGATTTCTATTGGACTATGATTTCTGTGTTTCATCTCAGATGTAAACCTAAAACTGCGTGTATTCTGAAGTGGTAGGCTATACCTTTCAGAGGAGGATTAGTGAAATAATTTGGAGACCTCCACTGAGGCAGTGAGGACGGTGAGACTACATCATGCACGAATGGGGTTTAATTCTGCATAGTAGTTGACAGAATGTTTCTGTGCATGAAGTTGTACAGATTTTAAATCGGGTTTGTTAAAGTCTCCATATAAAAGAATGGGTATATTTGTTGAAAGGACCTCTAGGTAGACAGTTTAATTTTTTAGCAGCAAAAGAATGTGGTAAGCTTTTTACCTGTGACACATAAGGAAAAAGCTAATAATTGCTAGAGAATGCTAGTGGCTCAGTGAAAACAGAATGTGATTGTCCAACTGTGCATTAAGTATACTTCATTGTATTTGGACTTTCACAAACAGAAAGTGGAAACTATAATTTAGCTCGTTGAAAACCGTGCTCTTCAATTAAAACACACTAGTAAGTCATTTTAGGAAACTTGTGGGGCAAATCGGTCCCTCAGGTCATCTTTACTAACTTGGTATAATTAGGTTTACAATTATTTTGTGATCTGTAGAGGAGTTATCATTGTCGTGCTTAAAACAGTGTCTTCAGGAATGTGTGATTAAACAACCTCTTTGTTTTGACAGCTTGACTCTGAATACTGATCATGGGGATATCTTACTGGATTATTCGAAGAATCTTGTTACAGAAGAAGTGATGAAAATGCTGATGGAACTGGTAATTCTTTAAAATGTTGAATTAATAAAGTAAATAGTTTTTTTTTTTTAAAGTTAACTTTAACCTGGAACTGATTATTCTAGCATTGCCTCTATACATTTAGCTCTGAATTTGAGAGACGGTCGAAGTTAAAAGGCATCTGTTTACAAATCTTGGCACTGTTTGAAGTCTTGCACTGTCCTTTAGCCCCAAGGTACAAGGCCAGTTTTCAATGCACAGATCTGTTTCTTGCGCTCACGGGAAAGATTTTTGGCTGTAACAAATCAGCTGGCATATGGCACTGTTATTGAGGTCTACAGTAAAATAAGAGATTCATATGAAGTTGTAAGAGAAGGTGATGTCTTCTATATGTGCAATTGAAATACTACTTCATATGTCATGCAGTCTCAGTTTTGAGATTCATTTGCAATTGGATGTATTTCAAGAAAGAAGTTTGTGTCATTAACTTCAATTTAGCATGGTGCCCGTATTTACAACCCTTCCTTAACTATTGGTTCATCCAAAGGCTTAGATCAGATCGGACAGAGACTTTTAGAAAGGGAAGAACTAGTGAAAATAGCCATAGCAAGAGTAATTTTGCTACTCTTCATTTTAAAAAAGAAATTCTAAGCTGGTACAAAGAATCATTAGTGAATCCTGTAGCAGTGTGACAAGATGAAACTGAGCAATTAAGATGGATTCATTGCATCTTGGTCATTCAGCACATGTTACTGTGTAACCTCTTAAGGAAATAAACAGCACGCATAAAAATACTTGCTTTAAATTAAAAGGATCAATTTTTAAGGTAGAATCTATTGGGTCTTTAATCTAACATCATAATTTTTGCTTCACTGTCTTATGTGGTACAGTAAAGCTACGCTCTTTACTGTAGCTGGACCTTTGTAGTGCATGTTGACTTCTTACTATTTTTAAGAGGAATCTATTTTTACATTTCTCAGGCAAAGTCAAGGGGTGTGGAAAGTGCCAGAGAGCGCATGTTCGGTGGAGAGAAGATCAACTTCACTGAGGTATGGCTATTTCTGTCCATGGTTCTTCCCCTCAGTTATGCTTATATATTATGGATGTTCATGCAACAGTGTAAGAGAAGTCTTGAAAAAACTTACTCCAATTGCTACTGTGAAATAGTGAGTGGTTGTAATGTTTGCTTCACTACTTACATGAGAAATTTTTACAGCTCTGACAAAAAGACAGAAGAAAATGTGTGTGAATAAAGCTATTCAATCCTCCCTTCAGCACACATCTTAATTTTTTTTTTTTAGAGATTTTGTGCTGCATTTTTTTTCTTGTCTTCTCTTCCCTCTTTTGTAGAGAGGAAGATGAGTTAGATCTTGGAAAGGGCATGGAGCAGAGTATTGCATTCCAGGTATCCCTTACGTGCTTTTGCCTAATGTCAGTGTTAGTAAAGCTTAGTAAACTGCCCACAAAGTTTTGGTGAGGATCGTGTAAGACTTCGTGCTTTGGATTGCTGATGCTACTTATCTCTGGGTACGTTTACCAGTAGAGACTATAAACAGTCTTGAGAAATTAGCCACCCCTTTCGGTAAGAGGATGAGTATCTTCCTCTTTTTGTAGATCTGAAGGTTGTAATTGTGGTTAAATCTTCACTAAAACATACATAAAACCAATGGTACCTTTTTTCTGAAATTAAAAATAGGATGAGAACTGGATACTCAACAGTATAGCATGATTTATTAGTCTGCCTTAAATATTAAAGGCTATTTAGTATGTTTGAGGTAAATTCACAGAAATCAGTGTTTCCTTTGACTTGGTTATTGACTGATTTAGCTGTTGCACAAGCTTTTTGCTTAAAATAACTCAGCAGTTGGACATTGTATTGTTTGTGAGTACTACATGTTTGTAAAAATCCAGAGACAGAGAAAGCTTCACTGGAGAAATGGTTCCTCTTCCATCTGTATTAATGCCTTCAATTCACAGATGTAATTCTAGCTAGTGAAAAAAGAAGCAGGAAAAGAGGGTGATAAGACTTAAATCTGCCTGGAGGGCTGGTGTCTCGGGTATTGCCTCTCACTAGCCTCATGTAACACAAATTGTTATGGGGTTAGCCTGTCTCTGACTGTATTATTATGGACCGTATTACTCTTCGTTGTCTACAGGAGAGCAAACGTAGCAGCTGAAGCCTTCTCAGAAGGATGCAATTTTCACAGGAAGCACTTAAATACAATACTAAAGTGTGATGTGTTTGGCTTCTGCTGCTGGCTCCCTATTTTGCTACTGTCTTGGTATGGCAACTTTACGTAGCAATTACCTGCATGATGAGTCTAGAAACATCTTTCTCATTATCAGATTTTCTCTTTTACAATCAGAAGTTAACTTGGCATTAACTTGTTCTGTTTGTGCAGAATATCAAATCAAGTTGGTTTGACTCTGGAATATGAGCATGTGGACAATGTGAAATTGTCATGAGACCTTAAAAACAGGATGCTGTCAAACAGCATGACTGAATAAACCTAAAGCAATAAGACAGAAGGGAGCTGCTTGATAGCAAGAACTGACTTGTCTGCTACTCTGGTTCTGATTTAGAACACTCTTAAGCTATTTGTCTAAAGTATTTAAGACTTGTCTGTATTTGGTGCTGCAGGCATTGGCTGCATGGTGTGTGCTTATGTGGAAGTTCTTTATAGTGCGCCCAAGCATGTCATTGCCAGGTGTTTGTCCCAGATAAGTTAAAACTTGCAGCTTGACAGGGCACAGAGACATTGCGTTACAAGGTAACTCATCTCTGACCACTTGTTATGGGGACTGTCTTTGTAGCCCGCCTAATATTTAGAAAATACTTCTATTTAACAGTGGGCATTAGGTCAAACGTGACTGCTTCTCTTGATCGAGACAAAGCTTCTTTCAAGTCTGATAGTGAGCAGTATTTACCAAATAATACCATTCCATGGCTGAGTGTTGAAAAAAAAAAAAAATTTGCCCCTGTTCGTCCCAAACTTAAGTGGGAACACTTCGATAATTAGCAACTGAAAGAGCTTTTTCGTATTCCAAGTCAGTAGCTGCAAACTCAATGATCTTTGAATTAGCATTTGGTATTTAAATCATAACTTGGCAGTTCATATTGTCTGTGTTGTCTTTGTCTCACAATGCTTCTCATTGTAGCAAGGAACAATGAGGTAGAGCAGACTAATTTTTTAATTTGTTCATTAGTATTGGCTAACTCCTTCATTCTAGATTAAAGCTGTTAAGCTCCTGAACAGGCGAATCAGAGGCCAGTTTTCAGTGCTTTGACTTGTGTGTAACTGTAGAATTAGTATAATATGGTGCATGCTAACAGATTTTTTTTCTTATAACACACCTACTACCTACTTGTGTGGTGTGTAAGTATTCAGGGAATGTTTAATTGTGGGCAGTGGATAGAATAATGCGGCTATTGTATTCCTCTTCGTCAAATGTTTCAATACATATTTGTCTCTTCCTACATGAAATGGACTACTCAAGGTAACTGAGAAAACTTTGGCTGCTTGTTATAATTGATTTTTTTCGGTATCATCATTAATAGGAAACAACATCCCTGTATACCTGAAGCATGCCAAAATGACTAAGATCACTGACTACTGAATATTGCTGAATTCTGAACCTCAATCATTAAATGCTTTTCAAGGGATTTTGAGCTTTCTTTTCAAAGTAAACAAATAAGCTATTTGTTTATTTAGCATATTACGTGCTTTTGTAAGCCCTCTGCACTGATTCTGTGAAGTGAGAGGGTGACTTAGATAGCTGGTGGTGGGCGTGTGTGTATACGCATGCACACACTACTGCTCTACTAATTCCAGTTAATGTAAAGGATTTTAAAGTCTTGAAGATTGTACTACCTTCTGGATGAGGCACCTGTGGTCCCTCGGTATAGTTTGGAAATAGCTTCATCAGTTTTTCCCTTCTTGTTTCAGAACCGAGCTGTGCTTCATATTGCTCTGAGAAATCGTTCCAATGCGCCGATACTTGTAGATGGGAAGGATGTTGTTCCCGAAGTGAACAAAGTGTTGGATAAAATGAAACACTTCTGCCAGGTAATAGAGTACCACCTCAGCTTATTTTTCATATATTTGTTCTATACCCAGCTAGGTTCTTACATGTATATTGTGAATCATTGATTGTAGGCTGGTTCACATGAATTATTGTGCCCTTTTTTTGAGGTTTGTAATATTGCTGCTCAAGCATGGAGTTGGAGCTGGTTTTAGTACGATTCACTTTTCTCTCTGCTCCCGATTGTTGTCTTTTTTTTTCTTTAATGGGCTCTCTAGATCTTGTTCTTTTAGCAGTAATCTTGCATTTACTTCAGAAGACTCTAAATCATTAAGTATCATTCAAATATTGCCTTATTTCTTCTTGCTAACTTTTTAACTGCTTGACTCTATCAAGTGGAAACTGCTCCTTAAAATTTGTGTAAAATCAGGAGAGAGGTAGAACCTCCCAGTTCACTCGCAATTTGATTATGCTCTACTTAAATAGTTTCTTAAAGTTTTTCTGGTTTTAGGTCAGATTCCTTTATGCTTCTATTCTGTTTGCAGCTTTAGCAGCATGAAAGGTTTTTTTTGTTCCCTAGTTAATAGAGCAGCTAACTATTATCTTCAAAGATAATTAATTGTTCTTTTAATCTGTACATCTTTAAAATTTAGGTATCTGTCAGATCGGTTGAGGAAATGCTCTGAAGAACTTCATGGAGCATTCTAACAAAGTCAAATTTGTTTGATAAAACTGATCAATAAAAGCTCAATGAATAGTTTCAGTGCATTTTAAACATGGCTGCAAGGAACTGGACCTGCCCGGTTACTATTGTCTTACCCAGGTGGTAGTGGCCAGTGTCACTGCCAACTCATTGTTAACCTATGCAAAATGAGCCTGGATTATGTCCAGTTCCCAATGGATGAATGCCAAAACCACAATAACCGACACTAACTGGTCTGAATTTCGTAGTTTCTTCAGATAGTGTAAGAATTGAGTGGCTGCAGAAATTCAGTGGCCTCTTTTCCACTGTAGAGTTTTTGAGTCTCAACCCACTGATTGAGATTTTGGTAGTGCAAAACAAGAATTTTCAGTGGTGCCACCCTCTTTATTGCTAGATGGTTTCAATCACCAGAGCCTGTGAACATCACGTTCCATGCAGATATGTCTTTCCTGCAAAGCAAAAATCATGTTAAGCAGTTCCTTTGGAAAGATTAACAAAGATGCTTGCTTCAGTTGACTCACTTAAGCAGGTGGGATTTTAAAACTATGGCAACATCATCTAGAGGCCACAGGAATGGTGTATACTAAAAATGAAAGCTTTTTGTTTTTCTAAACAAAAAATTAACTTATATAGCTGCAGGGAACCCAGGTGATTTCTGGAAAAATTGCTTTAGAATTGGAGAATGTATGTAGAAGTGTGCATGATACTAGAAAGATTCCTTTTGTGATTGGAACAAATCTAATGCATGGGTGGTACATGATGGACAAAATTCAATGCAGTGTTTTGCTATTACTTAATGGTTGTAACTTTCTTTGTCAGAACTCTCAGTAACTGTTAAAACAGCTGAGAAACCTGTACTATGTGCTGTTAAGGTGACACCCAGAAATAAATCTTAATGCAAAACATACATGCAATAGAAAAGCTTTTTGAATATTTGGTTTGCCAATAAATCTCTGTGGCTTTATTCATATTTTAATATCTTACAGTTTAGTTAGCAAAGTTGCCTCTAATTAAAGACACTTAAAGAACACCTTCAGATTCCAATATTTGTTGCAGCTAGTTTAATGCCCAAGACTTTAACTTTTAGCTTGATTTCTCTTGCCTTTGCCAACGCTCTGTAGTAAATGCTATAGCAGTCCACCGAGAAGGAGAGGTTGATCTTGCAGTGTGTTTTTAAATATGTGCATTAGACTTTTAACACTTAATGAAGTGTCATCTTAGACATAACTAAATGTCTAGCTAAGAAGGTGAGTGTAGGCTTTAAAGTCTAGAAGCTTGAAAGCTGTCTTTCTTCAGGGACTTCCTACAACAATCCTGAAAAATCAGCCTATTCCCAGTGTTAGTATCACTCTCTTTAGTGTAAGTATGAAATAGTCATTGCAGTGTATTTTTTTGCCACAGAGAGTCCGTAGTGGTGAATGGAAAGGCTACACTGGAAAGGCAATCACTGATGTGGTCAATATTGGGATTGGTGGCTCTGACTTGGTAAGTTTCTGACATACGTTTATCTTCCACATCTTTTTGTGTGTGTGTGTGTATGCTTGCAGTGAAGATAAAATCTAATTGTTGCTTCTGTCTAGGGCCCTCTGATGGTAACTGAAGCCCTGAAACCATATTCCAAGGGAGGCCCTCGTGTTTGGTTTGTATCCAACATTGACGGTACTCACATAGCCAAAACCCTGGCTGAGCTTAAACCAGACACTACGCTCTTCATCATTGCATCAAAGGTATGTCTAATACAAGCACTGGAGTGTGACTGTCTCTAACTGTAAAGGATTCAGTCAGAATAGAGATCTGTCCACAGGAGGATCTAGATCAGGGACTTCTAGTGTGGACTATTTCTAAACAGGCCTGTTGTGATTCATCCTGAACTTACAGTATAAACTTGTGTTGTTACTGGAATACTTGGGGATCTAGAAGTCAAGTGCTGAAAATGACTTGACCTAAACAAGGAAGACACATGAGCAATTTTATATTGTTTTGGATGTATTTCTCAGTCAACACAAGTTTAAGCTTTATTCACAAAAGTTTATTTTACTGCACTTCTCTGTGGGTGGAATATAGGATCCTATGTGGTTATTTCTTTGAAATTCAAGATCTTGTTGTCTCATTCCTTACTTTTATTTAAGGTTACTCTTGGTCCTTTATCTTAGGTACAGTGTTACTTGCTAACAGTGTTCTTTTTTTTTTTTTTTTGCATTTATGTCTTGCATAAATGCATTGCACGTAGTTTGGGATCTTCATTCTGTTTTAGGGTAGTATCAAAATGTCTTCACCTAAATAACTTCAAAGCAGGGTTCCTTGAGCACTGTAAATGCTAAGCTTCTTTACTTACAAAGAGGTAAAGATAGTCTGGTGGTAGTTTATAAGGTGACACTTATTTCTGAATACAGACTTAATAGCTGCCTTTTTAAGTCTTGCCTTGCTAATAGCTTATTCTGTAAACATAATTGCGAGCTGCCATCTGCGTTTGAGGAATGCTTCTGTCTTAGCAGAGGAAACTGATGAAGACAAGCTTCGTAGTTATGTAATTTGGGTCGCCTTCATTTATAAAGCACAGTAGAACCTTTCTGCTGGTGAAGACAGAATCTTCAACAAATGAACATGTGTGTAATGCTGGCCATGCTCTACGGTGCTGCTCATTATCTTATCTTGGCAATACTGCAGCCGAGCAACAACTTATGGAATAATAAGGAAATTTCACAAAGTAATACTAATGGTCACTTTGATAATTGAGTTCAAGGATCACGGTTCAAAGGCTTAGAAGACTGCCAAATTGAAAGAGTAAGACTTCAGTTTCTGTTTGCCAGACTGTAGTTAAATAATTGGATATATTTGGAAGAGGATGAATGGCATTTTTTTATCTTCCATAACAGGCTTGTGTTTCATAATGAAATATTTTGGGAGATGGATGAGAGTAGGTTGAATCTAGTGTTCACCCTTAAAGCTAAATTTTGATGGTTGAGTAAATCAGAATGGTTGTAGATACTTGCAAAACTGCATGACTGAACTTCTGTGCACAGTTCATAGAGCAGGAAAATGTTTTCCTCTAATCAGCAAAACAAAATTATGGCAAGAGTCTTAGCAGAAATGCGTGTTCCTACATGAAAAGTAGGAATTAAAGAACATGAGGACAATCCAGCTAGGTTGTCCTGTTATGATGCTCAATTAGTTCCGTTTTAGTTGAATGATAAAACTTCATATTTAGTGAAAGACTGAAGTAGAAAATGTTAATCTCAAGGTTTTGCATAACAGTTTGGGGGAGGGAAGGTAGGAAATGGCAAATAATTATTCAAATTCCAGATATATGCTAGTTAAAAACTCGATAGGTAAATCTAGCAACGCTAGCCCTTACTGGGTTGATAAGCTTGCTTTTTTGCTGAAATCTGGCAGCAGCTGTATTATGAACATCTAGAATCACTCTGCTCTGATTATTTGTAACGTGTGTTTTAGCAGTCTGAACTTGTTTCAAGTTTAAGTACAGTGTTTTACATACTTTCTTGTTTTCCGATGTGCAGACTTTCACCACCCAAGAAACTATCACCAATGCAGAAACGGCCAAAGAGTGGTTCTTGCGTGCTGCTAATGATGTAAGTCTAATATGTTTAGGCTACGTAAGAGAACGCAACAGCTTTTTGTTGGGCAGTTTTTCTGTGGTCAGCCTGTGTGCTTTGGAGCAGAGCCAGTAGCTGCCCAGATGTAAGCTGTAGAGCTCAGCAAATGCTGTACATAGGACATTTCAGTGCCTTATGCTTAGTGACAGGCTCTTATGTCTGATCAAAGTGGTGAAACCACCAGTTTTTCATTATAAATGGTTGTCGTGCATTGTTCTCCCAAATCCTGCCTGCTAAGTAATAGAGTGTAGTATTTGCATTAGAGCTGGCTAATAATTTGGTGGAACAACTGATAGGGAAATCCAAGAATATGGTGTCTATGTGGCATTACCTTCCAATTCTTGGCAAATGAAGTGAAGCTATGGTTGTAGTGATATACTGACATTTCTATGGCAGATGGCTGTGCTATGAATAGAAACCTTGTATTTGGCTCATTCTCTCCTATTTCTAACCTTTAAAAGAAAAAAGCAGATACTGCCTGCTCAGGTAATTAAGATGGTCTTTAGCCTGTTCCAGTCAGGGTAGTTGTACTTAGTTTGAAAGTTGGGCTTTGAAATTCCTTGTTACACTACTGTTGCAGATGAGTCATCTTTGTTCACCAGAACATTTACTGAAAGACTAAAGTCTAAATCTGGAGCCTGGGATTTATCTGTACTTCCCATTGTCCTTATCTTTTGACCCTAGCCAGAAGGGTAGCACGTGTACAACAAGCTCCATCTGCTCCAAAGTGGTGGTAGTGATGTTCCAAACTGATAACACACTCTTAAGGAAATCGTGTGCTGCTCTAAACAGTGACTGCTTCCAGAGGGCTTCATGAGAATATTATCAGAACGTTATCTTCCGACAAGCATGCTGCCAATTCCCACACTGAATGTGCATAAGATAATTTCAAGTTGATAATGCAAAAATCACTGGTGATAGTCAACAGTATTTCGTTTAAATGTAAATGGTAGCAGATCAGCTTTATGACCAGAAATAAAAATAATTAGCATTCTTGATCTAACAATCCATTTATTTTTATTAAGCCTTCAGCTGTGGCCAAGCATTTTGTTGCCTTGTCTACCAATGGTGTAAGTATAACAAATCTATTTTATTGTTTTCTTATGTACCTTTAAGATGTCCTCATTTTAAAATCCAGTAAGGAAGCCTATCTTTTAAGGCACCGCTACTTGAACACCAATAGTTAGCCTTCATCTTGAAAGGAAGCGTATTTTTTTTCTACTGAATCACTTCTAGAGTAATGCACTGTAGCAAGATTGGACCTTCATTATAGCTTCATGCTTTTTCTGCTAGAGCTTTAAATCGGAAATCAAGTTCTCTTATACTTGAGATCACTGTCCTGTTATTAGTGAGTGTTAGCTGTAATCGCTTAGGTGTGTGTGACTGCAGTTATATAAACAAATATTACTCTCAGAGACTGCAGTAAGTGCTAAGTGATGCAGGTAGTTTGTGTGAATAATCTGTAGCATATGATGAGCATAATGTACCCTGATGTGGTGTTTCATGCAAAAGTATGAAGTAGAAAGACCAATAGCAATTAGAAAAAGTCTCTGCAGTAATTGAGAGGCTGTTGGGTACTGTGGTGTAAAGTTCCTTTCGTCCTTTCCGGTTCTGTTACATGTAAACTGAATGTCAGACCAACTCCTAACTATATTGCCACTTAGATTGATCAGAAAATGAGTGTATGTCACTGATTTTATTTGAGACTACTGAGTAGTGATAGTGATCTCTGGAAATGAAGGTATACTTTTTTCTGATGGATGCTATGTATTTTTAAAATAGTGCATGTAGCTGGGGAATTGGATATTTAATAGGTACCCGACTTGCATTTGCTAGACACAAAGCTCTTTGAGAATGTTGGTTTTACTTACGGTGTTCTTACATGCTTTTTTTATTCTAGCCTAAAGTTAAAGACTTTGGAATTGACCCAGAGAACATGTTTGAGTTTTGGGATGTAAGTAAATGTCTAATGTTGTGTGGTAGATGTTAACTGTTAGAATAATCTAACTTGCTTTGGAAAATGCTGACTAGATGTCAGGGAGCTGCCAAAACACTTAAATTATAGTAGTTGTATTCTTTGTAGTGAGACATCTAAAAACTTGTAACGAAAGGCAAATTGAGAACATGTCAGGCAAGCAAAACAGTCGTGTCTTGTGGCCATTCCGTTAAAATCTGCAGTCAAAGGTCTGAACAGGAGCCTTCTGTATTCTTGGCTGTCTAATCAGCTGTTGGGTAACAGGAGATACAAGCCTTAGCTTATTCCTCTGGGTAAGTAGTTATTATAAGCTGTGACATTTGACTGTTGGGGTCTAACTGTATATAATCTAGGCCTGTAAAGGTCAAACATCAGAAACGGGAGCCTAAATTGATATTTTGTAGCAGATGCATATTTTAAGTATACTGCCCTTATACTTAATCAGAAACAGGTTGGTTTATGTCTCACTGACTATGGGCCTGACAAACTAGATTTTAAAGCTGCTGTTTAGAAATTATCTAGAGCGTTACCTTTCCCTAGATAGTGTCGTAATGTTGCTGAAGCAGGCTTTACCTATAGAGGAGTGATATTAGGAAAGTGGTTAATAGAAACTGCAAATTAGTATTTTTAAGTGAACTGGAATCATCAAGGGATCTACTTCAACAGATGTTATATAAATCGGACAAGTGGGAGAACTTTAAGGTATGAAAAAATGCATAAAGGATTCATTAGGGGGCTACTGTAAGGTGCTTCCCTTGAGTGTGCCATATAATGTGTAGTGAATTATCACCAGAAAAAATACTGATTTTTCTGAAAATAGTGTAAACACATGCTGATGTTTTCTAATAGTTTGAACAAGTTTGAATTTAAAAGCCTTTCGTTTCTCCTGTCTAAACCAATCTCTTATTTTCAGTGGGTTGGTGGCCGCTACTCTCTGTGGTCTGCCATTGGTCTCTCCATTGCCCTGCATATTGGTAGGTATTACTGTGGTACAACAATGCCAAGAATTAATCTGTGGAATGCATTAACAATAGGGGATTGTGGATCAGTTTTGGGGCAAATGTTATTTTACCCAACCTGCTCTGAGCAGTTGGATGTTTGTGCTAAAAAGCAATCTTTAATGCGATGAAAGTGTTGATATTTTAGTACTGTAAATGCAGGTTTGGAATTTACCCATACTTAGGTATAAATAGTCAAATTGCCTCTATTTAGTCACTTGCATAGCCAAAAGTGCCTGATTTATGTAAAGCCATGTCAGTCTTGAAAATTAGACCTTGCAGCTGACATTCTTAAACCATTTAAGAGTAGGGTATTTGGTTTCTGTGAGTACCTGCACACTAAACATCAAAATGCTGCATCTCCAGTTCTGCATCCGAGCTCTGTTTAGCATTGTTAACTATTTCCTTCTCCCATTGCTTCCTTTTGCCCCCAGTACTTGTTCTTCTAGGCTATAGGGCCCAATGATACAGGAACGCTGCTTCTATCTGCAGTTGACTGGGGAGAAAATATAGACCATCTAAATTGATCCCCACCTGCTTGTTGTATTGTTACGGGGTAGCATTGGCATTCCTGATGCAGATCTCAAATACACAATGAATGCGAAAGAGCTCTAAGAACTGCTGTTTCCTGGTGAGCAGGCTGTTCATCAGACTTGCATTTTTTCCCTCATCACTTCTTTCAGATATTTAAAGTCTGAAACCATAATGTCATTTATTTTTCTAAATAAAAGCTAGAATCCCCTTAGACTGAGGTTAGAAAAACATTGGTTTTGGTGTTTTTGGAATGATATGAATAGGAGTTGTCATGTGTAGAAAAACCTATGTGAACAGCAAAATAAACTTCAGTCAGGCACTTACTGTTTTGTCTGCAATAAACTGTTCATCTCCGCTGTCAGACAGATGTGGTGCTGACTGCTGACGTGCCAGTCTGTCTGCACTTCTTGTTCTTGCGTCCTTCGTCTCCCAAAGTTGGCTTCTGACCATAGGTAGAGCTGCCGCTTTGATTGCTGAACACTTCCCCTCCACTTTTCCATATAAGAATCGGGATTTCTGGCTTTGCAGTAAATGATGATATTGGTTAAACTACTCATTAATGAAAATGAATGGTGATTGGAATACCCTAATTATAGAGGGGAAAAAAAAAAAAAATCAGGTGAATTGTTAAGAGAACAGGGAAGGGGGGGAAACCTTTTTATTTGATAAGATCTTATTACAGTTGTTTTCCTTGGACCAACACAGAAATCCCTGCTGTGGTAGCCTTGCCCTGTTTTTTTTGGAGTCTCTCTCCCACTGTGGCTGTGAAGTGACTAAGTGTTCAAACCTGCTGAGAACTATGTAGCCTTTAATACGGAGCCTGGTTTTAATGCGTCTGTTTTCCTTCCAGTTGCTCATTCTGCTTGAATGGGGATTTTAGGCAAAGGTTTTTGAAGTATGTTTCATGAAGTTGTACTTGCTCTGAAGTTCAGGCTTTAATCATAACTAAATATATCTGTCTTATGGGATGCAAATTTCAGAAATCAAAGTGCAGCTTTAAACTCAATTGGTAGTTGGGAGCCTTGCTGCGTAAAAGGAATCTCAACTGGTTTACAATTGTCTCTACGCGAAAAATAAAGTTTGAGTTCTAATAGTAAATACGAACTGACTTTTTCTGTTGTTAGGTTTTGACAACTTTGAGAGCCTGCTTGCAGGAGCCCACTGGATGGTGAGTATGTGATGCCTATTTCAGATGTGCTCCTCTTGCCAGTTGTTAGAAGATAACTGAAGGCAGGGTGGTTTCCCCATGTCCTCTCAGTGCTTCTAAAATGACTGTGCTTGGGAAGCTCTCCCTGGATCAAAGCAACAGTTAAGAGTTGGGAGGGATGACGATTGCTTTATCAGAAGCGTAATTCTTTTCCTTTGTGTCACATAGGATAATCACTTCCACACTGCCCCGCTGGAGAAGAACATGCCTGTTCTGTTGGCCATGCTGGGGGTCTGGTATATAAACTGCTACAGATGTGAAACCCATGCCCTTCTGCCCTATGACCAATACATGCACCGCTTTGCTGCCTACTTCCAGCAGGTAAGGCTCAGACAGGGTAAAGATTCCAAGAGGCAAATACGTATATATGCATCTGTCCTAGTTCTAGAATCGGAATCCATGTTTCTAGGTTAAAATTACAATCACTTAAATTCATGTAATCAAGGGCCTAAAGAGACTGGTGCCAAAATTGATATTAGTTTATTTGCTCAGCTAACTTGGAGACTTTTTTTTTTTTCCTCAGGCCTTTGTTATCTTGGTGGCCATAAATTAAGCAGCTATATCCCTGACACTTAAGAAATTTCTATAAACAAGCAGCACTGATTATAGTTGAAGTATGTATGGAAACTGTGTGGTTCTGCAAGAAAGGTGACGTTCCCTTCTTTTAGGGTGATATGGAATCTAATGGCAAATACATTACCAAGAAAGGCTCTCGTGTGGACTACAGCACTGGCCCTATTGTGTGGGGGGAGCCTGGCACCAACGGGCAGCATGCTTTTTACCAGCTCATTCATCAAGGTAAACTGAAACTATTCAACCTTGTTTTGGAACTAAATTCTGAATGACAACAAAGCTGCAAGAGAGTCTACAGAATTGACACTGGTTTAGAGGTTGGGCTCTTATCTAACCTAGCATAACATTGCAGGTTTTAACTCTACAATAAGCAGGGTCGACTAAAGCTGAAACTACTGAGCTGTATTGTCACTCCCCCCTGCTGTTAATAAAAAAAGCTTTTCAAAGTGGCTGGGTCTTCCAGTAACTCAGAAAATGGAGTGAGAACTGAAGATTTTCTAAGACTTTTTTGGTTGCAGGGTTATTAATAAGGCTTTTCTTATAGGAACTCGCATGATTCCCTGTGACTTTCTGATCCCAGTCCAGACCCAGCATCCAATCAGAAATGGCTTGCATCACAAGGTAATAAGTTCTTTGGCAGAGCACCTATATTTTTTTGTGGCTGAAGGCGCTGAAGCTTATTCAGTATTACAGTGGGTGAGACTTCCAGATGTCCCTTTGAAACTATACACGTAGGCTCTGTGAACATTCACAATAGGTTTGAAAATACCTAAATTGTAATTACATATTATCTGTAATACAGTGGTATTTTTCTTCTTGAAGAAATTGCAGCCACGGTTCTTGAGGCGGATCAATGGTGTTGCCTGTTGGGCTGCTGAGGCTGGAAAGAGTTGAGCAATTAAGTATTTGGAGACAGAAGTCCTTGTAGGAATTGTAAGGAGTGTAATTTTTGCAGAGAAGGAAAAAGCAGATTCTCAGAGCTGCACGAAACTTCCTCAGAGATGCTGTTGCAAGTCTTAAACTCTAGGACAAAATTTAGTGAGTATACTAGCACAGCTATGGTGATAGCCTACTGCATATAGATATTTTTTTAACCAGTCCAGTTTTTTTAGTTTAATGTATCATCCAACTAAAGATTTTCAGTGAACAGTGCCTAACAATCTTTTAAATTCCATAGGTAGAAACATGTCCAGGTCTACGATTTAGTGCATACTTTGGAAAAAAGGACGTTTCCTCAATAAATTTCAATCTTGTCATGATTTCAGTTTACAAGTGCTATTTAAATTGTGTAGTAGTCTTTTATTTTTTGTCAAGTAACACCAAGTACAGGTAAAAGTTTTAGAACATGACTTTGCAAAAGAAGGGGGGGGAAAAGGTTTCATTTGACTGTAGGTACAGTCACAGTTTATCTTCAATGTAGGACGAAACTACGCAAGAATTTGCAAGCTAACATTAGCAGGGAATAGGGAACTAAAAACTTCTACTGTATTGGTAGGGATTGGTATATGGTTTGCTGTGGGGATTTCCTTCATATAGAGTAAGTACATCTTAGTTGTTTACCTCTGACTAATCTTTGCACCTGGCTTTCCATGCATATGGTGTAGTATGGGAGATAAGTACAGACCGTAGTGGGTGAAAGGCGGGGTGGGAAGCCCTGGCTCCTCTGCTCTCCCTGGGAGGCTTGCTGCCAGCTTCAGGCGGGGCAGGATTCTGCGGAACGGTCCTAGTTGTCTTTGGATATGTGAGCTATTAAAATAGTAATCAAGTTTCTGGTGCTCTGAGGTAAAAAGCAATAGCCGGCATGCAGGTAAACCTACCGCACAGTTTACTGCCATAGTGCTAAAAACAAGAGTTGTAACTCTAGCCTAGGTCTCTGTCTAGATTCAAAACCTAGGTATCGCTATTCCAGCTAAAGAAACAGTAGCTTGAGTTGATGATGCCTTTACTTCTACCCGCTAGATCCTTTTGGCCAACTTCCTTGCTCAGACTGAGGCCTTGATGAAGGGAAAGACTGCTGATGAAGCTCGCAAGGAACTTCAAGCGGCAGGCCTGAGTGGAGATGCTCTGGAGAAGCTCCTTCCCCATAAGGTAACCAGGCGTTGGCGCTCCTCTGGCTAGCTGCTGTGCCTGGTGGTGAGGGCACAGTGTAGGTCGCTGCTCGGTGGAGTTTGCTAATGGGGCAGTGCCCTCCGCTGGCTGCCAAGTGCTACTGTCTTGGCCGCCGTGCAGGTTGTGTTACGGGTTCTACCTTGCCAGGTCTGGTGGAGCAGCCTGTGAATGGCACTCTTGTGAAAGCATGTGCATCTGGAAGCCTTCTGAGGCGTCTCGGGAAGGACGAGCCCCTGGGATATTGACTTGTACCTTACTGCTTCCTGTAGCCCACAGCAGCCAATGATAGTGCTTTGGAGATAATATTTTGCCATTGTGTTTGTAATAAAATGTAACAGTGATACAATTTAATGGTTGAAGTTGTTAGCCTTTAAAGCTTCCAGGATTTAGTATTTGCTGCTAATACAAATAATCTAATGTGGGCTGTAAGGAAAATATAAACTGCAAGTTTCGGAAGTGTGTTTTGCAACATACTAAATAACAATGTAACTCTTGTCCTCAAAGGTCTTTGAGGGAAATCGACCAACCAATTCCATCATGTTTACGAAACTCAACCCATTCATGCTGGGAGCCATCATTGGTAAGTAAATAGATCTCTCGTCTTTGAGTGCTCATTAAGATTTTCTGGTAAAGTTTATTGATAAATCTCTCTTTCTGCTTATAGCCATGTATGAGCACAAGATATTTGTTCAAGGAATTGTCTGGGATATTAACAGTTATGACCAGTGGGGGTAAGTCTCCTTGATCTGTTTCTTGTGTACTTATTGACTGTGGTATTCTTTAATCTGTCATGACTTAGAGGAAAAGACATTAGGGGAAAAAAAAAAAAGCGTTATCTGTAGAGCAAATGATTACAGGATAGTTTTAAATGAAAACAGATTTTCTGGGGATAAGTCAGCATGTATCCGTGTTCAGTCATGCATGATGACTTTGTAGGTACAACTTTAGCGAAGGACCTGTGTTTAGTTTGATTTAAAAAAAAAATACTATGAATGCAGAAAAGAGCCAGTAATAATGAGTAAAATAGTCAAGCAGGCTGAACACATGCTCTGAGAATTAGGAAAGTAATTTCCCTTATAGAAGGGAAAGAAGAATTATTTTGCCTGTAGAAATATTTAGTAGGTAGTTTGAATGGCATCTATTAAGCAAAAGACTGACCATCTCTTAATTTTCCTGTACTGGAGATACAAGAACATTCTTGGCAGATGTCTTTATATATAGGAGCCCAAGATCTCATGCAAAGCTGCACCTGTGACCAAGATTCATGGTAGAGCTCCATGTGGAGAACAGCAGCTTTATGAGGAGTTTGTCACTTTGTCGCTTTCAAAAATTGAAGACTTAATCAGGAGCTAATCAGATTCTTTTTAATCTGTAGTAATATTAACTGTTCAACATACAGTATGAAGATTTATGCAGGAGAAAAGGGGATTTGGGAATTAGTAAGATTTTTCAGGTGAAACCTGCCTATGCTGTGAGGGGTTACTTGGAAGAGAAAGCTTGCTCTACAGGTCTTGAATAGCAGTTTACACTAAGCTTCCTTCTTAAAGGCTGGAAGGTAGGTCTGTCTTGGTATATGTTTTCTTAGAACTGTGCTACCACAGCAAGTTCTTAAACTAAAATATTGTAGTAGAAACTAAAAATGGAAGACTGTCTAACAAAAGCTGATGTCTGCTATGAACTCTGAAATCAGGAGTGAGGAGTAAGTACAGCTTTTACTGCAACACGTCAAAATCTAAAATGGCATCTAAAACTAACGATGGAGTATGGGGACGCTGAACGAAGCTAATTCCTTGCAGCTGTTGGAATATCCTAAGTTCTTGCCCTGTCTGCGGCTGTAACTCCTGGATAGCACGTTGTAGTGTTGGGGAGGGCTTCCAGTCCTGCAGCTCAAACTGTTGTTTATTGTCTTGGTGCTACAGATAAGTGTTCTGAGTGATGTCATGGTCAACAGCAATGAGGAGCAGGCTGAATGCCCTCTGCGTTGGGACAGGCTGTGTAACACAAATAAGTACTGAAGGGGAAAAGACTCTACTTAATTCTTAAAATAAAACTTTCTCTCTTTAGACATCCTGTAATTTGAGAGCTGTCTGTTCAGCTAAGCAGCTGTGAGGACTCCAGTTGTTCATGGCTGGCACTGAGTTGAATAATGTTAAGCTTGTCAATAGTTTGTGAAGGGAAAAACATTCATCATAGTGTTCACTGTCAATTTACTTTTTACTGGCTCCTATTTTTAACATCAATGGCTTATAGTAAATACTGTAAGTTGTTAGCACTAATGGTGGTGTTCTTGTTTCTTCTCCTGTTTTTATAAATGCAGAGTTGAGCTTGGAAAACAACTTGCCAAGAAAATTGAGCCTGAACTGGAGTCAGATGCTCCAGTGACATCTCATGACAGCTCAACAAATGGGCTCATCAACTTCATCAAAAAACACAGAGCCTGAAATGAAAGATTTGGAGGACATCGACAATCTAACCACCGGATACCCAAATCTGTTGTAGTTGTGCTTTTTTAGCCACTTCTAACAAAAGTAGCACTTTACAGAGGTAGCTTCTTCACTTGTTGCATTTAATCTTGTTGCGTCAAGTGTTACAAATGAAAACTAGTTTTGTGAAACCCCGAGACTGTATAGTTGCTTTCTATTTTTGTGGCTGTTAATCTGTAAAGTGCAGCTGGTACGTCCCTCAGTTCTTATCCCTCGACTTCCTTAAAGATGATCACATACTGATATTAGAAAATAAAAGGTATTATGGATGGGTAAAACTTCTTCACTCTATCTCAAAGTGCAGACCTACTACCATTTGCCTTGCTGACTCTGTAAGGCCCACTGAAGCCAAGTAAACGAGCTTCTGCCTCTTTGGACTGGTTCTGCTGTAACTGGAAACTCGAATGTGTTCAGAGAATCAAATCGACAGCTGTAGATTGTTCAGACTGCACGGTTTGATGCATTTGAACAAGATACGGCTTTTTCCAATGCTACTGTGAAAAGGAAAGTTTGCTGATGTTTGGTAAAAGATCTCTCTGATTTGTCCACAAGCTATGGAAGCCCTGTGTGGACAGCTATTCAAAAAGGAAGGAAGTTGCTGGAGTGACAGGGCTATCTTAATTTTCCAAACAGTTTTCAAGAGTGTGTGAAGCATAAGCTTGGGATCATTTGCAGAAGAAATGTATTTTTGGTCTCCTCCAGAGGCAGTTTCTCTCATACTTCTTAAATGGGCGTCACTATTCCAACAGGAAAAAAATGAATTGAGAACAGCTTAACTGTTTGTAAATGAGTTGCTTACCTGCTTTCATTCTCTACCACTGTTAACCCTCTCTGCTAGCAGACTAGCATGCTGTTGCTATTGTTCTGTAACACCTTTAATAAAGGTAAGACACAAGCATTGAAAGGAAAAATAAGATGTTAACTGTGGTTCTCATACCCTGAAGTCTTCATGACAAAGGCTACTGTGGCTGCGGAGTCTTGAGATTGTAATTCTCGATGCATGTTTGTCACGGGCAGGATCAAAAGCTTGATGTCACTGATAGGGCGCAAACAGCTCCATAGCGCTTGTCTGTCTGCATGGACTGCAGCTGTTAGACTCAGACTTAGCACTATATATACTTAAGATGCTTTGCTTCTGATGAGCTCTGTGGAGCAATTTCTCCACATAAAATGTGGTCACAAAAAGAGAACCCACTAGAGGGAGGCATCCCGTTCTCATACGCGGTCTCAAACCTTACACCTGCCTGTGCAGCAGCAGCTGCTAAAGCGCAGCCT
>VYZM01009119.1:31136-50572 GCA_013398915.1 Dromas ardeola
GAGTGAAGCGCCGCTGAACGGCAGCGTGCCGTTTGCATCGACGCGGATGCCAGAATTACTACGTTAAAGTTTACGGAGTGTGAAAATGACGGCTCTGTGGCCAAACAGCTCGTGGCTGTAGTCAAACAGGGGATAAAAGGGGTAAAGAAGCTTTAAAAGGACTTTTTTTCGCTGTGGCAGTTGAGGGTATGGTTGGAGAGGTCACAAAGTGCGAGGGAGCGGCCTGTGGCTACGTTTTGAAGATGAGATGACAAGAGTTGGAGGCCGAGAGCCAAGGAAATCATGGCATGCCTGCTCGGGCCTCGCTCTTCCCGGGGCACGTCCTTGCAGCCATGTTGGAGGCCACAGGGCCCCGGCCCGGTTCTGCTGGTCTTGCCTTCGGCCGTGACATACATCCTGTTGAATAAAAAACAAAACAAGCTTTTGACTCGGTTTCTGGTCCTTGACCTCCAGTGAATCAGTTTAAATCCTTCTGTATCACACCAAGGCAGCCAATTCCTGCAAGAACAAAACAGATTTCTTCAGTAGCGAGTAGTAACTGATTTCTTCAGTAACGAGAAGGTCCACCCCAGTCAATTCTAATTGGGAAAGCGTAACGGTCGTGGCTGAGCTCCCTCGTGAAACTGTACTGTCATACTAAAGAGAGAATGAAAGGTAGTAACATGCCCAAAGTAATAAGCAGACACCTGTCAGACCCGAGAGCAGGAACAAGATCCCAGTCCTCAGCCCAGTGCGTTAGCCACAAGATGGACATTCTTCTTGAAGGCCTCTGAGGAAATACAGTGTGGGGATGCTTCAGTCACTGTAAGTAGTTAAGTCAATGATATATGTCCATAAAACACTGCCTTTACACTTGCAATGCCAATTTGACTAATCATAGTAACTTTTCAAAGTCAAAATTCATCTATGAATAGATTTTTAAGAGTTCTTGAGAAGGTAATTACTGCATTCAAGGGAAAATTCTAATATTTTTAAAGAAAATTGTGTTAAATTCATATTGTATTCCCATTGGACCCACACTTAATACAGACTGTGTTGGTATGAGGTTACAGTAATATGTTTGCATTGTAATTCATCTAAAAAGACTGAGAGCTACGATTGCAGTGAAGACATTTTCTGGTTCTTTTGTTTAAAGAGAATTTGGCAGGAATAATCAATAAGTGATCCCCTTTGGCCCGATTCACAATGATCTGATCTGCTGGGGTTGTTCCAATTTCCAAACTGTCTAGTGCTGCATGCAGAGTTCCTGCAGACTCCAGGATGGTAATGGTTTAGGCTTAGACTGCTTGAAGGAGGATAAGATGAGTAAAATTTCCGAAGCCACACCAAGAGCCTCAGCTGAACCTGTTGCTGTTCTGGAGGAGCAAAAAGCACTTACCGATCTGCAGCATCAGAGCTGAAGCAGCCAGGCCATAAGTCTGTATAGATCAGTCAAGTAAAAAGAAGATAGTTTTACCTCATTCATTCATTTTTATTTCTACGTTCTAAAAAAAAAAGTGCTTATATTTAGATGTTTTTAAAAATATTCTGCTTTGGCAATTCCTGCTGTTATTTTTTAAAATGAAACGGATTTTGGAGAGTTAGGTAGGTAAATACAATAGAGTACTCAAGTCTAGAGCATTGAAGTTTTGTGTAAGTCTGGTTTTGTGAAGTTTCAGTAGGATATTGACAGGGTGTGTGCATCTTGTCAACTCTTATGCAGATAAAAGTGAATTGGCTTGCAGGCTACGCTAGTAAGTATTTTATGGACTACAGAGTGTGACAAATAGCAAGTAGTTTTGCTTCCAGAGTTAGGGGTTAAGCAACTTGGGTTATTAATGAAAATTCAGCAGAGAAGAGCACTCTTTTTAGCTGCTCAGTCAAACTTGAATGCTAGTAATCATATTACTCTACCCTCTTTGAGAGAGGCTTTTCAAGTTTTTGTTAGTTTTGTGGCATGTGAGGATCGTCAGAATAGATCAGATAAAAAATAGTTCCAGAGCTAAACGTTTCCAGAGGGTTGGTAATGACTACATAGCTTTATTGTGCCTTCATTTTTTCCTGTGTTCTTTCTCAGTTTGAGTTTTCTGACACAAGAAAAATGGAAAAATCAGAGATTCTCATTAAACACAACGGAACAACAGTTCCCAAATCTGCTGAACGTACTTGGAATTTCAAAAAGCATACTCTGAAAAGTATTTGTAGTCAGATTGTCAGACTCATGGTATCTGGATTTTACTTGATGATTTCACAAGTAGGCATGTTTCTCAGTATTTCTCTAAACTGTATTTTTTGAGATTTATGTAATATTTCGAGCCCAGACTTGTGGGCCAATGAGTCCCACGTGGAGAAGACATGCAGTGTGGCTGCCCATTCAGTCCCTGCTGAATGGGGCTGTCCCAGGCTGTGAGACAGGAGAGGAGCTGGGGAATGGATAACCCTTGCAGAGGCTGGAAGCGGGCTGCACGGGGGATTCAGCTGAGGTAAGAGCTAGCTGTCAAGAAGCCTGCTAAGAAGTTGGCCTGGGACCATGCATCTGGAGTACTCTCAAGTATGCGGTAATTCCTAGAAAGGCTGAGCTCTGCCTTTCATCATTAACAACAGCTACAAGGGACAATATCTGGTAGAAAGATCCCTCTCACTTACGCAGGATGAAAGCATAGCATATCGTTTGTTGTTGGATAGATTTTGAGTGCTAGTGAACTGTAAAAAAAAAAAAAAAAAAAAAAATCTTAGTAGCAATTCCAATAGTTTTTTGCTGAATATTCCTGTCTGGCTTTGGACGAATTAAAATCACCACTTTTGTCTTTATAAGTCAGTAAAGGGGATAATCAATGTCTAAGCAGTTCATGAGTTTGTGAAGTTCAAACTTGAATATGACTTTTCATACAGATTTTGATTTACAGTTGGTCTAATTTATTCTTAAATTTTATGCAAGGACTCCTAGATGAACTAGAGTGCTTTGCTGTGCTAGCAGAGCTGCTCATTTTCGGACTGTTTCTCCAGGCTTTTCAAGAAATGCATCTATAGCCATACCATTTTTTTAATTATACAGACAAATCTCTGTGCAGTTTTGCTTTTTCTTCTCTTGATAGGTCTTTTTATATATATCTAATAGGTCTTTTTAATGTTTGCTTTAGCTAGCAGCAATGTTTCCTGAACTGCTATGAAAACCCGTATTACAAGAGACAGTACAGGGCATCATCTGGAGCCTCACTGGAGCTCTCCATAAATAGTTATATCAGTGTTGATCTTCAATAGCCTTTTAATATAAATTACATCATTTTGAGTTGGGAGAGTTATAATGATCTATTGCCTAAGTCACGTTTAATTCACAGGATATATACTTGCTACCTGTAATCATAGTGGGTTTTAGGATGATAAAAAAGTGGAAAAAAGAATGGGTACAGGGAATTCATCCATTTTAATCTTAGAAGTATGGAGCATGGTATAAGGACTACTGGCCAAGGTACAGCTTGGGTCAGATCCTGCTTAGTTATATTTCCACGGGACTGAGATTTTACTGAGAAGACTTGTCTCACAATTCTTAACTAGGATTTCATGAACCAGTGAAAATGTCTCATTGACTTTAGTAGGTATTGGTCTGGGCCTTGGATTGTTAACTGCAGTCATGAGGGGGTTCGGGGGACCTGGATTATTTGGCAAAGATATTTTGGACTCTTTCATCCTGGCTACAGATCTACTTCTCCATGGAGCAAGAGTTAAAAACAAGTCTCTGTGCTGAGAGGCAGATGTGCGTGCAAGAAACTTACAGTGTAGCCTATAGAGTCTTTCTAACCTGGCTTCGTAACTCTTTTCAGAGGTGAGCAGTATTCAACAAAAAGCATCAAATTTATTTGGAACAAGTGTACCTTTGGGGCTAAATTAAAGTTATAGGAGAGGAATGATGCTGGCTATTTGATGCGGTAGGAGAGGTCCTAGAGCAGTCCTCTTCCTTGCTAAAAAATATTTTGCTGTTAAATAAGTCTAAGCTGGAACAAAATTAATATGGTGATGTCCTTAAATTTGATGGTAACCTTTAATAAGAAATAAATGCATATATAGATACATATTTAAAATATAGGTATGGGTTTTACATATATAAAAATACCTTAAACTTGTTTTCCTCTTTAATGCCTCAGAGATCTTCCTCCTGGGAGATACTGACATTCCCTTCATATTCGGTGGATTTACCGCGAGGAAAGCTAGAGGAAACTTAAAAGTGTCCGGTTTTATTTAAAACCTTGGTGGTCTTTAACGGCTGCCCCACAGTTCCAGCCTGGTACAAACTTAAACAGAGCTCTTTGTTGCTCTTGAATGTGACATAATCCTTTCATCTGGCATGCTGAATGAAGTATGCACATGGCTTTTTTGCTACCCCTGCTGGGCTGCCTTGTTACACCTTCAGAGCAAACCACCCCCCAGTAAAAACGCTTGGGCTCTGTCATCCACCCTAATGCCAATAAACAACAGATAACTATGGCATCTTTTGGCTTTAAAATGCTGCCCCTTGTTAAACTTGTGTGTTGAGGAAGGAAACGGCTCCCCACATCATTGTTTCTTGCAGATACAGATACAGACTATATTTTTTTTGTTGTTTGCATGTTTGCTAATTTGAAGCTCTTTGAAGAATCCTACAGGGAGATCAAAGACAAAAGATTAGAACGTTTTTAATAAAGTGAAGAAGGATCAGGTTAGATCAAAGGGACAAGCTGACAGGAAATAAGTAGGTGCCGTTGTTGGCTGACACTTGCATGCTGTAGGGTGATTTCTGTGTTAATGTGAGGTCAGGAGGAGGATTGCTTTACATCTTATTGTCTCCAGACTTTGCTGACTGGGTGTGTCTTTGTACTTCGCTTTAATCTCAAAAATTAAAACCCATAAAGTCACAGTTTGGCTCAGCCACATGATTTTTCTAGTTATTTAGCTTTGATTTTAAAATAAAAATAAAATTTGGAACGCACCAGCAGGGTATGGAGGTAATTAATTGGCCTGCAAGGGGATTCAGCTACAGGAATATTCATTATCAGACGCACTGGGCCTCAGTCACCCCCAGAGTCATTTTGTTACTTTAAGGGAATTAAATCTTACCCCACTGTCTCAAGAGAAAATGTGTTTTCTTTATATATACTGAAGCCTTGTGTGCTCACAGGTTGTACCACCGTAATTAAACCACTACAATGAAATTAATATATCCCCTTCAATTTGGGTGCAGTTTTATTGGTACAGAGCTGCTAATTGGATAGAATTTATTTCCCTGAGGGATTAGAGTGACAGCACTAACTGTAACAAGATCGCTGGCCTCCCTGCGATCTTCAGCACGTAGGCAGTGGTGGATGCATGGTAGTCTTTGGCATCCTGGTGTACGTATATCAGAAGTAAGGTGCTTTACAAAATACCCCTTTCTTCTAATAAGAAATCACCCTTCTGCGTGATGTAGCTACAAGCTAACTTAAGGGCAGTCGCAGGAAAACAAGCCAATTTCCTCACTATATGACAGGCGATTGTGTAGTTGCACACAGCTTCATCTCCCCATGTATCTTCAGAGGTGAAGAAACCAAACAAATGCTCGAGAGGTTTGTGCGACTTCCGTTAGCAGGAAACCTCCTCTGCCTGAAAGGATGTTTTGCAGCAAACGTGCAGGATTGGGCCCAAAGAAACCATACTTGTTTTGTTCCACACACAAAAGGGTTAGTAGCATTAGCTTTCTGCTCGGCACAAGTACACACACAATTCTTGCTCCAGCACTGGGGGTTTCTGCTCCCCTAATGCAGAATGGCACTCTGATGGTTAGATATGTTATTGGACATGATGCAAGCAATAATTGGCTTTTTTTTAATCCAGTTAAATCAAAATAGCAGGTTTTGGTGTGGCCTTAAGAGAAAGAGCTGTACTCTGCCTCTTGCTTGTTACTACAATAAGGGTAATAATCATACGTCATTAGAGAAATGTATCTTTATCATATTTTGTTATTTTTGTCTTGCAGTCTGTTATGTAAATGAGCAATGACTCTACAAAACCAAAGGGAAGTATTCGCTAAAATATTAAGTTACATAAATTTACTGGGGCAAAGTAAAACAGATGGGAAGAGAAGGTTAGTTTGCATTTAGGAACCTGGGGAAAGTTTGTGAGCCTCAGCAGGATGTTAGAAAGAGCACTGGGCTTGACTAATGTGCACCAGTGGGAAAAAGCATTCCTTCCCACCGCCTGTGCTGTGCCTGAGCAGAGCCGCTCGTGCTGCACTGTTTGTTGCTGTATGTATGCCTTATCTGGGGTTCCTGATTAAAAGCTGCATGGCAGACTGTATGAAGGGCTGCTCTTCTGGATGCAGTCAGGATCACTTCACGATGCAGCCAGGATTCAGCTTCAGGAGAGGTGACCCTGGGGGGTGCAGTGTTATTAAGCCAACAGCCGAGAATGGCATATGGGAAGACGACAACCTGGTTTGATTTTCAGCATAGTCTCATTTTCTGTATTTGGTCACATTCCAAAGAGCCTCCTGGGCCGTCAGTCTGTTACTTTTCGTGATCGGTAGGCTCTAATTAAAATTACTTCTAAGTCAGAAATATGCAGCGTTCAGATGGAAAAAAGACTGAAGGCTCCTCAAATACTCAAAATGCCTCTGTGTGGCCACTGTAACAGCACATTTAGAGACATCTACCTCTGTAATCACATAGTCCCTGTTGCCTCCCTTGCTAGACACTTGGCTTTAGCTGGGAAATACACCCTGATATGCTTCTCAAAGCTTTCAGATTTAGAAGTGGCAGAGCATTCTTCTTGAGATTTACCTGTCCAGTTAAAACACTGGATTTTTACCTAAATTTTAGACATTGCATGGAGCTGCTGTTCTGCAATAAAATACAGTCATTGGAGAAAGGCAGATGCTGCTGGAAAAATGAGTAGTGAGAGGGTAGCAGAAAAATAGGGATCTTGGGGATCTTGATAGTGGACATAAATGTCTGAATCCTGCTAAAGTTGTGACGGATACTAATGAGTCCAGCTGGAGAGAGGTTCCTGGGTTATAGAAGTGCAGGAAAAAACAGGCCACGTCCAAAATAGGAAAATCTAGAGTTGTAAACTGATTTAGTTAAATTTGTGTAATCTCTTAATAAATACAAGACCATAAACCTACAGGCATTGCAGGAGTACGATAGGACTGGAATGCAGCAGAAATTCAAGGTACTCAAAGAAATCAAACAGTATGAAAGGAAATGGAAGAAAAAGAGAGTCCTTTGATGGACTTTGCAGAATTAAGATTAACAATTCAGGGAGAGGTGCAAAGGAGGGAATGAGGATGTTGACAAAGCGTTACGGTAACAGAAAATTCAGTGATGAAACACAGAATTCCCCGAGGGAACCATAAATCAGCTTTAGTCTACAAGGTATGTTGGTTCCTAAATCAGCAGGAGTCCGGTACCTAAATAGCTTTGCAGTCTAGTCCCAGATGCGTTACTTTGGACTCTTCTCTTCCTTTTAGGTTTCATGTGGTTTTAAATTTAACAGGGCATTCATTTCCTTTTGAACCAAAGCATGTTAATAGTGTCCTTAATATATTTATAAAATGAAGAATCTTAAAGGATAGCGTGGGATTTTTCAGAGTTCTGCAATGCTAAGTGTTTTTATATAAAGTAGAAAGCATTAAGGAAAGGTTGAAAGATGACGGGGAGCGTCAAGCTGAGACTTAGTAACTTTGGGAGGATTGTTTTATCCTGTGCTTGGAGCTTTAATGGGTCTCTTTGTGGTTCATTAGATGTGGGGCTTCAGTGGTAGCATACTGAGAACAAATAATTATGATCCAAACACAGATACAGCAGTTTACCTGTTGATTAATGCATCAATAACGGGAAACATTGGGTTACCCCGTGTGGATGGAGGTGAGAGGGCTGGCGCGGAGCTGGAGCAGCAGCCTGTGCCCACTAGGTGGTAATGCCGGTTGCTAAATCCTCGCTCCCTTCTGCTGGAAGGAAATTTTGAACACTAAGTAATGAGAAATTTTGGATCTGAGAATCTACAGCGTTTTCAAGGAAAGCAGAACTTGGTAAACCTTAAGGTTTAACATGTAGCTACTGGCAGTGCACCAAAGCCTTGTATAGATGTGCCTTATCCAGTGGTACGTGTGTATAATGTCTTTATGTAAGTTTTGGAATGGTTTCTGAAGTTGTTGAGCATTCATTCTAAAATAACCACATTCAGCCGCCACTACCTCCAGTTATTTTAAAAATCTTCATCGTAGTAAATTGCAATCTTTGGCCCAAATGACACACGAAACTGAAGGAATGACTGGATGATAAAGAGTGGTTATTGGCTTCAATTTGAAGGTGAATTTGTCACCCAAGGTGGTTTGTGGCGAAAAAAGCTGAGGGGCATTTAAAATTAACTAAGTATGGCAAGATGTATGATGAAGGCTTTGTTTAACAGTATATTATGGTGTCTAGGACTGAAACAGCGTTGGGCTAGAAATTAACCCAAACTGAAAAGGGAATTTGGGGAAGAAAGAACATGATTGTTTGATCTAGAATTTGGAGAGAATGATTTAAGAAAAATTTAATTTAATCTCCTGACTCTAGAAATCAGCTAAATTTCTGTATCTTCTCAAGAAGGCAGTGTTTCCAGGAGCAAAATGTTTTGTAACAGCAAGATCAAACATCAGGTGTTTCAGGACTCAAAGATTAACTGAGTACCATTACTCCTTCCTGCAAAATCTAGGGCTGCCCACTAGAAAACTCCTGCTCAAATACAGAGCAGTTTCATCCTGCTTTTCATTGGTGAGTCTACGAAACAAGCCAGTATGTAGTAGCATAACAGATAGAGAAGGGCAAAACTGCGAAGGTCTGTCTCTGAAGAGTTTGCAACCCCAACTCACGTTGGGATAGAATGTAAAAATTATGGTATTGTTTTTTACAGACCTTAAAAAAATTCTGAAAAATGTGTTTGGGAATATCAACCTGAAAAAGAACTCTAATTTTGAAGTTGGTATGAATATTTAAAAATGCAAAGGAAAATTTAGCTTTCAACTTACAAATACTAAATTTCAGTGTTGTATTCTGGGTTATCTGGTCCATATTTTGCTGAGGTAGTTCAGGATTGTTCTCCATGTTAATCTGTACTATTCATTTGAGATGAATAGACGATGAGAAACAGAAAGACACGAGTATCTTATTCCAAGCATCAGCAACCTTTACTGGGGCAGTGGGGAGGCAACTTCCACCCCCAGCGCTGGGGAAGTGTGGATGGGCAGGGCAGGCACTGGGCAGCCCTGCCTTCCGGCAGGAGCCCTGGTGTTTTTGTGAGCTTTGGGAGTGCGCAGGGGTGCTGGAGAAGGGAGTGCAGCTGTGGCAGGTCCTGTCTGCAGGTGCCATGTGGCCACCACGAGAGAGGCGGCGGGGAGGCCGTGCCCTTGTGTTGCAGCCACCGTGATCATTCAGCTGTAAAGCCTTATGTCATAGCAAACTTGAGGTTATGGTAAGTCTATACTGGCTGACACAATTCCAGGTAATGAGCAAAATTGCAAGCCAGAGGTGGAGGAGACCCACTATGTCAATACATTTCAGGGGGATTGGCTGTATTTTATTCCCCACCACCCCCCCTTCCCCCGAATTTGAACTCAGTCTGGAGGCATGCTGTGTGATTGCTGCTTTCATCATCTTGCCTTCTCTCTCTCAATCAGGTGTTTATCTCCCTTCAAGTGTCGATAGAGTTCAAAGTACATTTAAGCCCCAGTATTAACTCCAGACTCAAAATAATGCAGGTAATGTCACTGGTATAAATGAAGACTTTACAAGGAAAATAGATACTACTCTTTTAATGCTGGCAATGGAGATGACTCATATTCCCTGTTTTGAAGCAGATTTTGTTTTTCTACAGAAGCAAACTATTAAATGCATGCAATTTCTGTCCTTCCCAATAATATTTCTTGTCAAGCTGTGCTATGTAACTTAATTTAATTTTACTAAGCCTGTCATTGTAACAAGAACACCAACATTAACAACACTAAAATTTGGTTTTCATATTCTTGATCCCGCAATCTAACCCATAAAGATGGGATTTCAAGTTGACATAGAGCCCGCGAATTTAAATACATTTCTTTGTGTGCATAATGGTTTGATTGGGCAAATCAGTGCCACGGTCAAGGACTGTATTTGCTAGGATCCACTTGGAGTAGGAAATAAGTCCATCAGAATATATCAGATCTATAACATACCTTGTCTTGCCCATCAGCCAACCGACCACTCTAAGAAAAATACAGTTCATCTCTCCATGGGTACATTTTTGTTCTTAACAGTGATTTTTTAAAAAAATGGGTTTTAATACATTTTTTTCCCCTATTTGTCTGTACTTAAGCCTCTTATTAGCTGTATTTGGTGTAATTGTCATTTGCCAATTTAAACTGATCTCTAATACCTTATGTTTGTGTGACTGGGGGGAAAAAACCCAATTCCCTTAGCAAATCAGAGTTATATTTCAGCATTCTTACACTTCTCCCTCAAAAGTAAAACATTAACATTAGGTGAAATGAGGCATGTCACCTAATATGTTAATTATGGAGATAGATAATCATTAACTTTATTAAAGCTCTTGAGAATGATTCAGGATTATAGAAAACAAATTATTTTCTCTTTTGGCATATATTTCTGTATTTTAAAAATACGTAAGTGCCTTGTGGATGGGATCTGAAAAATAGATGCAACAGTCTTAACTTTGTAAAGATGTGTACAATTCTGACAAAATACAGGGTTTCACTCTTTAGGATATGCTTGCTGAAATATTTGAACTGTTTTCTCCAGAAAATTTTAAATAAAACCTTACTATTTTCAATTTGAAAAAAAAAGGGGGGGAAAAATTGGAGGTTTTATAGTTTTGTTGGGTTTTTTTTAATAAAAAAAAAAAAAGGAACAGTGGGACAATTCATACATAACCTATAATTTTAAGACTTTGGATCTATTGTCTGTTGCTTGTACCAGAAAAGACATAGAAGAATATTCAAAACACAGTAGAAACCCAAGGTTATAATGGAGATATTGGAGGTATTTGCTCAGGGGGACTAGAAATATTGGAGTAAATAGTGCATACCCTACAAATGAGTAGGACATTTATCTTCATTGTACACCTGCTATTAGAATTAAATGCATTTGGATCAACAAGACTACCACAAATGCTCTGAGGAGATGCGAGGGGGACGAAGCTGAGCAGCTCTGAATTTGGCCTCTGCCATTTGGGAGACCCTCCCCTCCCTGACCCAGCGGGGCATGCTGAGCACATGGCAATGTCTGCAAGGTCCTGCCGACTCTGTCATACAGCCGCTGTCCCCGGCTGGCTGTGGTCGTTTGGATTTTAGCAGGCATTTCTTCAGCGCACACCCCATTTTTTGCATTTCCTAGGTTTTGGCTCTCACTGATCAGAGAGGCTGTATTTGACAAGGAGCAGGAACTCCAAAACCACCAGCAACCTGTGACAGGTCTCACCTTGAGGAAAGGGAGCAATTCCAAAGGACAGTGTCTTAACTAGTAGTTGCCTACAAGCTCCAGTTTGTTTTTTGGGGGGACGAGAAAGAACTTGTTTACAGCCTAGCTAGAGGCTTAACTTTCTCTTCCTAAAGGTGATGGAAAACTCACAAATACTCTCAGACTTCACATTGAAGGAAAGAAAGCAATATTGGGAGGGCACCAAACAATTTTGTGTAACAAAATCAAACAGGGCAACATAAGCCCAGAGCTCTCCAGCTTCTGCCAGCGCAGTGATACTCGTGTCTGCCTTTCCTTATAGCCTGCTCTTTCAGAGGAGGTATTTTTGCAGGGGTAGCTGCTAATCTTCTCCGGACTAACAGTATCATATAGAAGATGCTCATATATATGCCTCTAATGTTGCTCCTTCCTCTTCTGCTTTGCTTTCAGGAATTAAGGCATTTGTGGTGACCACATGGTTTAAGGAGTAATTAGCAAAGTCAAATCACACCTTTCAAAGCTGGAAACCTAGAGTTAGACTTTCAAATCCATGTTTAGGCTGCTGCTTATGTTGGCTGGTTTTCAAGAGTATGGAGATACCTTTGGCTTCAATGGTGGCTGCTGAATGCAAAGCTCATTACCATTACCTACAAGAAGTCAGGCATCTCCTTTCAGAAATGCGAACACTTGTTTCGGACAATTTTGTCAGAATGAATGTGACAATAACACTTGTTTGTGGACTTAAAACGCAATCAAAGCTTTCCTTAAATCAGAATGGGGGAAAAAAATCAGAAAATTATATGTAAGTATAAGATAGAAAACAACATTTTGAAGTGAAGCCTAAGGTGTAAGTTTTGCATAACTGGAATTTGGAGTACATGCTGAAACATAGGAAACATCCTGTGTATGTCCACTCAACGTGCTTTTCTTCTTATATGGAATTTCGCAGGTTTTTCTGTGTCTGAAGACTGCAGGTGCAATTACCTCTGGTTTCCAAAGGAAAACCTATGCTTCTGACTGGAGAGCCCTGTGTCGTCTTTGTGCATTTTGAAAGGATAAAATAACACTCATCAACATTTATATTTTTTACAAGGAAAGGTATAGCTATCTCTGTGCGTACTGGGGAACAAAGGATTTGTTGCTTTTTTTCCCCCCCTAATATGTTGATAGATAAATCACATATTCTCTTGTACTCTGTCTTTTTGTAGAACATTGCTTTTGTAGGTACGTGTAATGTTTGTTTTGTGTGCAGAAGGGCAGATAAGAGAGGAGAAAACCAACCATGAGACACTGAATGTTTTAGACAGTTGCTCTGTATAGCTGCGTTACTACAAAAGGAGAGATTATCTTGACATGTGCTGGTTTGATTTTAAATAGTAGTAGGTGTTTCTTAAAAGGCAATAGGCATATGATGTTAAATTGGAACTGGACTAAAGCAAACACAGGCTTTCTCCTTTGACAAACTTGCAGTCTCATTAGGGTAAATTACCCAGTACTGAGCTCCCTGTTTCTATGATTAGGTGGTTATTGGGATCCAACCTAATTAGTTTAAAGCTGGCTTGGGTATCTCTATACAACACTGTGTCGTTATTTCTGTGCTGCTGCGGAGACATAGGCTAAAGTCTTCATTTGAAATCCATTAAAGTCAAAGGAGCTCTTTTTGTTGGTTGAAAGAGCTTTGCATCAGGCTGAAAACACGTCAAGAGTACAGTACAGAAAACAGAGAGAGCCCGGCGACGCGGTCCAGGCCTGGCATGTCTTTTGGGATGCAGTCCTGCAGGGAGGGGGACGGGAATGCAGGCATGGGGTGCCCCGGCACGGGGACAGCAGGCTGAGGGGACAGGCCAGGGAGCCGGTGAAGGGGGCTTGCGTGTGATGGAAAAGCACAGCAAGGAGAGGGGGAGAAACCAGAGCACCAGAGAGATGAGTTTTGCCACTGATGGGAGAGACTCGGATTTTGTATGGAGGAGGGCAGAAGGGCAGTCTGGCACAGCTGAAGCAGCACCCGGTGGAAAAGTGCTCAGCCAGCATTTCTGGGAGAGACGAGCGAGCGAAGGCAGGACTGGCAGTGTGCGATAAATAGCACTACAGAGTACAGTCAAGGGAGGAAGGGAGGTAGGAGCTTGGTGGGGGAGTCGACAGCACAACCAATCTGGTGGGAAATAGAAAAGTCTTCCCTTTCCCAGTGCATGAAACAATTTGCTGCAACCGACATGCTCTTTAAAGAAATCCAACCTGACAGGAGTGGGGGAGCAGCAGGTAAGCCCCAGGGGCTGGAACAGACAGTTGCTCTTCAGACTGGTGGAGACATGAACATGCTAAGGGGTGATACGCTTCCAAAAAAAAAAATTCTGAAAAAGCATAGCAAGCATATTTTAGGGCAGGATGGAATGTTTGCTCAATTAACTAGTCAAAACAGGATTTCTTTGTGTTTCCCCCAGCGCTGCAAAGGGAACTCCCTTTATGAGAATCAAATTCTTTGCCTGTATCTTCATTACCCAACATATACCATCTTCAGGAGCTTTACTCGCATTAGCTGATCCCACTCTCTGTTGTGCAGTAAAGGAGCTCTGTTTTCTCCTGACCTGACTGGATACAGAAACAATAGGGTCAAAATTAGACAGCTTGCTCAAAACCTCCAGAGGACTTGCTGTCACAGAACATTGCAATTCTGTTCTGCTCACGTAGGTAGGACTGGAAGATTAGAAGGAATCACCTTTTCATCAAGGCTTGCCTGCTGCCACCATGTTGTAGTTATGTCTGGGAAGTCTAGAATGTTCTTCGCAACACCCACTACACACGCTTCTACAAACCGCAGGTTGCAAAACACACCCTATAACAAACTTAAAACTATTAATCTTATGTAAAAGATCAAAAGCTGCAAACTGCCATGTCCCACTGGAAGAGATCTGGAGTGAGTAAGAGCTTCATTCTGCTCTTAGATCCTCGCATTAACATAGAACTTGTTAAGTGACATTCTCAGAGTATCTGGAAAGCAAACTATGCACTACAGTACACAAGAAGACAAAATAATTATTGTCATGTTCCTTAACAATCTGATCTGAATTAAAAGCTTTCCTGATTTTGCCTAACCCTGTGCATCAAAGGTGTTTAATACCATCAAGAGCTTGAATACCGTGGCTATACCCAATGGCTGCTATTTCAGGCATCAATTTTACCTCTTCCACCACAAGTCCTAAAAAGTCAAGCTATATGTAAAAAGGATAAATATATACACTTTCCTAGCCTATTTTGGACAACAGGAATGCAATGCAAATATTGTGCAACAAGCACGATCTCCTTAAGATTAAAATAGGACATTCAAATCAGACAAGAACAAACTAAATAGACCAGTCTCCCTCAGCATCTCACTTGGTCTCTTGTATTGGTACTTGACATTGCCTTATAACTCTTCCCTGAATCTTCTCTCTTTTTTTAATTTCCTTCTTGAATTAAGGATATCAGAACCATGTTATTTTTTCCAGGGTTTACACCAACAGAAAATACAGCAGGAAGGTTTCACCTCTGCTTTTATCCTGTGTTCCCACTTAGTCGCCTGGGGATTGGGTAAGTCCTTTTGGCCTTACTGTTTCATGTGGTGCTAAGGTTGATTCCTGCTTCCCCTGCAGACCACCCCATCACCTTCAACGTGCAAAAGACCTCAAGAGAATAAATACCTGTTTCCTCCAGAGGGGGCCATGACACATAATGGAGATCTAGGCTGTGTAACTGAGGGGACTTACTCTGGACTATTCACTGACTTGCTGTAGAGAAGAGTGGCCCTTATGTTGGGCCCAGGGTCAAGGCCACGAAGCCGTAGGGACCCTAGCCCTTAGGGGCCCGTGGTGTGACCAGGTTGGGTTACTGCTCTGCTGCAGGCTCTGATCAGCTGTATAGTCCCTTTATACCTCATTTTGCCCTTGTGTTTCCTCATGCTATAGAGCTCAAAGCCGACATAAAAAAGGATGGAATGGTGCAATATTGCTGTGTGTTTTAAGGGCTGAAAGTACATAGAAAAAGGGATGAGATGACGCAATACCACTGCAACGAGGGCAATATCAAAAAATGCACATATTGCCTTCTCTGTTAAACATCTGTTGCAGTCTGTACTTCTTAGAACTGAGGTTTTAGCCTCATTCCTGCTGTACCACAATGAACAGGATGCCTAGGAGACAGGAGCCTGAGCTAGAGTGGATCCTGAGACTGAAGGCTGGCTTGTACAGCTACATACCCACTATAGTCCTCAGATCCGATGCCTGCAACCATTTTATATATGGTTATATTTTATATGTAGTCCTGCCACATCGCTAAACCAACTTAAGCTACTGCTGACTAGAGCCAAGTCCAGATTGTTACCGATGCCATGTGAAAGTGTGAGGCTGAGTGGTGGTTGCTGACTGACAAGGTGATGGCATTGTTGCTGTAGCAACTGCACATTAGTAAAGAAACAGAAACATTTTTGGTGTCATTTTTGTCTGCAAAGCCCAGACAGTACAGTGTAGTTCGATGACTAGCCTGGGATGTGCAGAACCCCCTGCTTGTCTTTTTGATGGCTTTTTTTTTTTCCCAACAATGCGACTTTTGACTTTAATGAAAATGTGGGTGCTTTTGCCAATAGCAAGTGACCAACATGTAGGATGGAGTATGATAACAAAAAGCCTGGAGCAGGCTGGCAGGTAGATGTTTTCCTTCCCTAGAACAGCAACAAGCAAAACCACGTGTGTGTAGGGCCAGAGTCTGATTTTGAGTGCTTGCAGAGGGCACGTAGGGAACGGTGATGGGGCAGTCAGCTACAGACACTTTGTGAATCCCATTTTTTCGCATTTAGTTTAATTCTGTCCTTGTATCCTTAGGACTATAGCGACCACAGCTGTTTGA
Organism: Dromas ardeola; assembly: GCA_013398915.1. Taxonomy (NCBI): domain Eukaryota; kingdom Metazoa; phylum Chordata; class Aves; order Charadriiformes; family Dromadidae; genus Dromas; species Dromas ardeola. Next base: position 47,435 of record VYZM01009119.1, read on the forward strand.
TATGTGGGCAATCATGGGCCTTGTTAATGTTGGTGAGTAGGGTAAATGCTTTCTTTCATAGCAAGCAGAAAAACAAATGAAAAGCCTTTTCTAGAGTTGTAGCAGAAAGCCATAGGGAGCTGGAGGCAATGGGATGAGCTGAAGTCAAGCTGTGAGTGTTGGAAAGTGTACAGGGGTCAGGGACGGCGAGCTGCAGCTGCGTGGGCGGGTGTGCGCAGCGGGGAAGAGAAGGTGGGAGGGAAGGGAAGAGGCTCTGGGCAGAAGCAGAGAGACAGGATTTCCTGAGACACAGGCCTGACTAAAAAGGTGGGCTTGGGATTTGTACGGTAAGCAAAGGTTTGTTGTGATCAGCACTGGGTATGTATATCAGAGGAGCAGGGTTTGCGTCTGTTCCCTTTAAATAAGGAGAGTTGCACCACAGAAATACCCGATCTCTGTTCTCGGCTTCCCACTCTGGCGTGGTGCAGGCCAGTGCTGAGTGGTTAAAGACAGGCTAAAACAGACATAGGCAAAATTGACTTTTGTAGATTGAAATTTCTTCAGGCAACACAGACATTTTAGAAAGTAACAATTAAGCAATTGACTGTTTTGGGGCTGTTTTTAGAGGAAAAAAAATTCCTGTAGAACTGTCAAGTATTTTCATTTTCTGATCTCATGGATAAGCATGGTTGGTCCTTCTCTCTACTCCACCTAAACACACCTCATGCACACGAATAGGTAACCTGGCTTCGACTTCATTCATTCAAAAGTGAGAGAAGTTCCCAAAGTCCATTAGCTATAACATAAGAAATACGTAAGCCTTTCTAATACACTTGTTCTTTAATTTATAAAAATACCATTCTAATAATGCTGTCTGAAGACATAAAACCCCCTTATTTATGGTTTTTGTTTTGGCTTCACTTGAGTATTCAAATTTTTAGATAAAATTTCACTAAGGGTAACAGTAGCTTCTAGTTGTGGCCGCTTGACAGTTGCTCTGTGTGTTGCCCAAGAAATATTATATCGTTTCTTTGATTTGGTAGAACCCTTTGGACCAACCTGAGTTTGAAGATGTTTTTACTTGTTTTAATATATTTTAGTGTTTTTCTGGTTCACATTCCTTCTGACGCTGCTGTGACTACCTTTATAATCATCTGAACAGTTACTCTGTTTTCAGATACAAAGAACAATAGCACCTCAAGCGCAGTGAAAATACCAAATATTGATCTGTCCCTTGAATGCCAGAAAAGCTCAGCAGGAGGTATACAGAACATTTCTGAAAAACGATAGCTTATCACCTGCAGACCTCGAGATTGCTGCCTATTATTACAAAGACTTGCTGGGGGGCTCCAGTGACCTCCAGCCTTCAGCTATTTGTGTCTCTTCCAAGGCAAAGAGAAAAAATCTCAACCCTCTCCACAATGTTTGCATTCACCTTGTTTCCCGTGTCTCTCACCTAGGTCTGCGGAGGTGCACTGGAATACCTCAGCCGCAGCAGCGCAGCAGCATCACAATTTCACAGCAGTGGTGGAGCCTGATGCACGGGCTGCTTTCAGAGTAAAGATCCAGCTGGCTTGTTTACACCCTTGCAAATATCCCTATAACTTAATCAAGTGGGGTGGGGTTTGGAGATGTGACTCTTGCTATATAGTGTTGGATTCCTGTTTAAAACCAAGCTGCACCTGAATGTTAACTTGCACTGTGCGCTCTGATGTGCTAATTATTTCCCTGTTAAAAACATGCTTGCGTTACCCTGGGGATAGCAGAAATGCTAATGCTGCTTTTCCAGTCAAATTTGGCCCCATGGGGACAATGAGGGCTTCTCTTTGCTCTCCCTGGCTTGCAGGATGGCAGTGGCAACGCACCGCTGCTGAGAGGGGCAGTGGCAGCCTCTCAGGCCACCTCAGGAAGCTCAGGTAGCTGGGAGAGTCGCTGTAATCTCCAGAGTCATCCTCTTTGGAGAAACAGAGACTACTAGACTACTTCTGTTTTCACCTTTGCTTTTGAACAGTTCGTGTGTGGTTGTGGAAGCCCATTTCCCCAGTTCCTGGGGCTTTGCCCCCAGTGTTTCCCAGAGCGACAGTGGGTCTGGGCCAATGATCTCTAATCAGAGAACGAAAAGTATAGTGTTTGAGTGAATGACTAAAGAGCATTTAAACCCTGAGCTTGTGGTGGAAAGTGAAAGAAAATGCAATCTGTGAATGGTGAATCTGCCATGTAATGAAGTGTGCGTGAGAACGCCCATACCAGACAGCTCTTTAGGACGGTGCTTGCAGGACTCAGATCCTGAGTGCAGTGTCCCTGCATGCTGTGGAAAGGGGTGGTACAGCGCTGAGGTGGCAGTGCCGCTCCGTGGTGTCACACAGGTTTTCTGTCATGCCTTCACATTTTTTTTTTGTCGTGGCCATGAGGTAGTGGTGTGCGATAGTATCTCTCAGTTCCCCCTTCTGTCTTCATAAATCTGGGTGATAACTGTTGTAACAGCTCACCAGACATTAAATTCAACTGGAATAGCTAACTTGAAGTTTTCTATGGGTACATGGTGGTGTTGAGTCTGTGCGGGTGCCTGGTTGGGGAATGCGGTAGGAGCTGTTGCCAGACCTTGGCTGTCTAGAAGTCTTTTGGATGAATCAAATCTTTTTTTCTCCTGGGAAGAGATATGAGGTAGAAGCTTCTAATTTAACAACTATAAATTGAAAGTATGCTTATCCCTTGTCCCACTCATAGGAAAGGCGGTGATACTCTTGGTCTTCCTTTTTTCTGGAGAGAAAAGGGCGGAACATTATTTGGGATGGAGTAGGTGCAACTCACTTCTTGGTAGGGAAGCCTACCTGGTGAGCAGAGGGAGAAACAAGAGCTGAGCACAGTTGAGCTGGGTTTCCTTACATGCTTGCGAAACAAACATGACACAGAAGGTAGGCTTGAGTGAGCAAAACAGTCGATCTCCATGTACGGCATAAATCCTTATAAAATGACTTTTTTTTTTTAACCTTCAAGGTTAAAAGTGTTCTGTATCAATGTATATTACATAGTAAATCTCTTCCAATACAGTTGACTTTTTATGGTCTACTGCTAGGTATGGTCTAGCTAGTTTCACATTCAAGGTGACATCTCTGTTCTTTTTCCTTTAGTACAGAATTAGAATCATAGAATCTTCAT
>VYZM01009120.1:8448-19719 GCA_013398915.1 Dromas ardeola
AAATCCAGTAAAGAGATTTCTGCTCCCCTGTTCCAGTGTTTGATTAATCAGTGTAAGTGTAGCCCTTGATAAAGTATACTGGAAAGTATTTTAACTGCATCACCTGTGGAATTTTAACAAAATCAGATACATTTTTATGGAGCATTAGTGATATATTACAGCTTGTCACATCACAAATCACATTCATCAAAAAACCAGCTGAATTTAAAAACCTTCCATAACACAGAAAAATACTTACACTGAGAACCAATATGAATAATAGAAACTCACTGTGACTCAAACATTTTTTCCACATAATAGCATTTCTATAAAAACAAGCAGCACGGTAACCAAAACCCTAGTTTATAAATTGTAATACATCGAAATAATTTAGGACTTTTAGTCAGTGTCATAGACAGAGCTTTTAAAATTCCAGTTCCACTGGAAAATACCTTCAATTGGTTACTCCTATATGAAATTTTTTCCCTCAGAGCTTCCTCTGAACAAAGTTTTGTCTTCCACTTTAGCATGTCAGTTCCACGGTTTATATTGTGTTTGTGTCGTGTCTCTTTGCTAATGCCCAGAGCAGCAATCCATGATAACAGAGGACGGCAGCAGCACAGATTTCCATACGGCAGGTTGCCAGACTTCAGCATACTCCAAACTAGATGCATCATTTCTCTTTTCATATATGTATATAGAAGAAAAAGAAAGTTTTGGTTCCAGCACTAAGACTGTTTTTTTAGTAAAACTTGTTCTTTGCATTGCTCTAAAAAGACTACAACTTTCATTATCCTAATAAATTAACAAGAAAAGACATCTCTGTTGCAATCATGTTACATAAATATCTCACCGATAGAGATATATCATTAGATTATATTTTAAGGTCCCATATGTCACTAGAATTCATGCTGAAACCACCTTACAAAGCAATCTTTATGACAGATTTCTCTGGATTAATGAGTTTCCAGTTTTCTCTGACATTTTGTTAAAACTTTAATACTCTAAGCACTGTCATTTGACATGTTTTCTGCCACTACTTCTGCCAAGCACGAGCATATGTTACAAAACAGTAAATGCTGCTCTTTGACTTACGACTTCTAGCAAGAAACGTATTTTGCACTGATACTGCATATTGTTTTAGAAGTACGAAGCTGAATAATACTTTATTTTATTCACATGTGACACTGCTTCCACATTTTGTTGCTTTTATCACAATCTGTTTAGATAGGATGTGCTGATAATAGGAAACTCACAGACCATTTAAATATGCCATCACTACCTTTCCCTATCATAACAGAAACCTACTAAGATTAATCACAGGAAGGAAAAATCCTTATAACTACGGAGCAGGACAGAGTACAACAGATAGCAGAGAGGAATAAAATGACAATATTTGAAGACAGAAAATGGACGGGCTCTTTTCATTTTCTGGGCATTACACAAGTGCACTGGCAGGGGAGAACCCTGGCATATCCATGTTTGAAAAATAGCATTGCCTTCTTGCTGGAGGTTGGAGATTTTTCTTGAAAAATCTTAGGTTAAGAAAAATGACTCCCAGATTTGAAACAACGGATAATGAGAAACCACACGGCATGAGGGATCCAAACTAGTTTTCTGTTTCATTCCCACATATTCAACTGAAAAATCCTGGAAATACTTGCTGCAATATGCCATCTCTAAATGATGCAGCATGACATTCCCTCCCCTGCTGAGTCCATTCTGTAAAGAGAAGTGGAACCACGACGTCACTGTTTCTTCTTCACACTGGTCTCCTTTGGGATATTAGGACCAATTATAACTAATACCCAATTCCCAAAAGAATGATGCAGTAATAACAGAAGAAACTAAAAGAACACAAAAGGAAAAACAAATAATTTCCAGAGCTAAGCATCATAAGCAGAAAAGGGTTAACAGAAATATATTAGTTCCCAAACAGAAACCCACAACTTTGCCAGTTTCATGAACACCCAAAGCCAGGAATACTGACAAATTGGAATTGCTCAAAACCCAGCAATCCTGCTGCTGGATCCAGAGGACATTAAACAATAGCCTTCCAACAAATCCACATTTCCTGGATTATAACATCACACATTTTTATGGGCTTTTTCTTTCACTGTCATAAGCAACAGAAACAATGAATAAAACACACAAAGTACTGAAGCCAGATCATGTCTGCAGGTAGTTATTTCTCCCTTAGAAAAAAAACCAACACACCAAACAAAAAAACACAAACCAAAACTACTAGTACCCATTCTCTTTTAAGCTATTTTCATAGCACAGAAATTACGCAACACAAGGTAACTGAGACACGCTACCTACTTCCCAGGGCTATTCTAGAGGAAGACCAATGGCAAATTTACAAGGTCTAAGCCTATAAAGCTCAACCTGTTCTGCAGCTGAAAATACCAAAGGTGTCCTCTTTATGCATACTTAAATACTACCAGAATTTACTTGTATGCATCTCAAGAGGAAGTGTACACCATCACATGCAGAAAGCGCAGATGACCTTCTACTAGAAAATAAGCCAAAACAACCTTTACTGTCTTGAGATCTGAAAAGGGAGAGAAGAGGGAGAGGAGCTAATAGGTTACACTCAGAGATACTTACGCTAGCTCTGCTTCAGACTGGTAGGAGGGAAATGCCAATATAGTCCTTGAGTAAGACATGTCAACTTCTTGAGCTGTTTGTCAAGCCTTACTTTTGCTTTTTAATCAACTGTTTACACAATGATAATCACGGAACCACGGAATTTCAGAGTTGGAAGGGACCTCTAAAGATCATGTAGTCCATCTCCCCTGCTAAAGCAGGATAATTCCATGCTGGTGTATCCATCTGCCACTCATACAAAAATTATTTATCTGCAAAGTTAGGGGCAAATAAATCTCCACGATTGCTGTCAAACAGGGGTTTTTTGCTTGTCTTGAAAGCCCTGCCGTGGGTGGGCTACAGTGGGTGAAAGAGCCACAGTCTATCCCTGCATCCCACTAGAGTTATTATTACACTTTCCCATCCCTACCATCTTCACTTCAAACTTCCACTGCTGCAATTTAAGCTCATTACTTCTTGTACTAACCAACATCACAGAGAACAGATTATACTCTTCCTCTTTGCAGTACATTTTGTATATCTGAAGACTCATCCCATCTCTTCCTTAGATTCCTCTTCTACCAGAAAAGCCCCCACTCAATCTTTCTTCTAAGTCATGTTTTCCAGGTCTTGGGTTAACTTCACCACTGTCCCTTAGATACTCTCTAATTGACACAAATCTTTCCTGAGGTGCAGCCTTTGGAAGGACACAGCCTGACCACTGATTACTTGCCACTAAGAACACAGCAGAAAGACTACTTAAGTTATTTTACAAATAGTAGTTCCATTTACAGACCCTGATGTCAGCCTTACCAATGTCACAACTCGCTGAAAGGGAATCACTGTCACATTGCAATCCATGATGTATCTCCAGAGTTGTTTTTGGTTTTTTGTTTGTTTGTTTTGATTCCCATAAAGTGGGACTACCAGGGCTGCCAGGGTAGTTATTTCCCAGTTCTGAGGTGCCATTCTTAGGTATAAAATTTGGAATTTTGTTTGTTCAGACCACTTCTCCAGCTAGATGAAAACCTTTAAAACCTAGCTCTGTTCTTTCAAGCTATTGAAACATTTAGGCAAGTTTCATAATTTTTAGATCATTAAATGAAAACACGGAAGATGGACTTGATTCAAAATTGTTCCCTTCCAGTAAACTCAGTAATCACGTTCTTCATGTTATTTTCCAAATGCGGTTTTCTCTAATCTGCATTTCCCCACCTCGTTTATAAGAACGTCAATCGAGACAACATCAGGAACCTTATTAATGTCAAAATATAGGACATCATCTGCCTCCAACAAACAACTCTGCTGTTCAGAAATGGGCACCACCACATGGGATCAACTCATGAAAGCGAGCATTAGATTCAAAATGAAGAGAAAGTCATACAAATAGGAAATATTTGCACTGGTGAGGCTCAAGGGATATACAGCTGACCAGCTTTGCAGACTAGAGTTTTAAAAATAATAATTGGGCAAATAATTCTGTTCCTTATTTAAAACCATTAACATGTCCAGCTCTTACTGTGGCTGCTTGGAGGTGATTTTTCTCTGGAGACTGTGCCTGTAATGGTGCCATTGTGCTGGCAGCAGCCTCAAGGGCTCCTCAGTTGGCAGCGGAGGGTGCAAGGTCTCACTGTGCTGCCAGCTTTGCACATACTCTGATGCATGTTTTATTAAAGGTTTGGAATAAGGAGAGCAATCCCTTGTTGATGATTCCAACACAGGAACTCAGAAAACAAATAATCATAGGTTCAGCATGAAACTGTCGGTAGTGAGATAAATTACACTCCGTATAATGCAGCAGGGCAGACACTGCATTAACTCAACGTTTGTGCCAGTGCCACTAAGCAGGAGATACCATTAAAGGCAGTGTGGAAAAACCTACATAAACCTTTTCTGAGTGAGGTACATGTTATTAATTCACTCAACAGATACATAGAAGGAAGCACATGTATGCATTTACTCCTACAAAGGAAAATGGTGACAGAAAACAAGGTAGAAAGAGACAAGGACAATCAAAAATCCAAACAGCCTAGAATTGCTTTGATAACCAAAAAGGCAACTCACCAAATTTGTATAGGCAGATATCCTTTTAGGAAAATGCCCAAGAAAAAGTTTCAGGTTTGGTCAAATGTATGGCCATACTCCACAGGACATTTAGCATGTCTGGAATTACGACACAGATCACAAGGAATTTAAGTAATTAGCATGTCTAGAAATAACATGGGAACATGGGAGTAGTCAACTAGGTTTACAACAGATGGATAACAACTGCTAAGCTGGTGCTAGGCTGCCATCCTGACAGTGTGGGGTTTATTACCAAATTGTTAGGCTGCGAGTTCACAAGAATGTGGGCTTTGTGGAGCTTTGAAAAAATCCAGATGTTTTAAGAGTGGGTGGAATTTTACAGATGCATGCAAGACTTTTTTCATTGCTCAAGAAGCCTGTGATAACCCCAGCCTTTATATAAGGGAAAAAAAAACAAACAAAAAAAACCCAAAAAAAACCAAAAAAGCAGTGTTCAAGTCAGCTGTTTCCTCTCATTTGTAGATTGAAGATTAACAAGTAAGAATGGATATTCTCAGAAAATCTGAGGTTCTAAGGCTGCTACTTTGGAAATGCTTTAACAAAGGGGATGGAAGAATTAAGACTGACCATGTGAAAAGAATGAGAACAAAAAATGAATTCAAAAAGTAAACTTGGGACCAGGAGAGAAAAACAGCAGCTACAGCGGAGGGGAAACTCATGCAGGCCACCGAAGCAGAGAAACTCTGTAATCTGCAGTAAAATCCTAAAAAGCATCTTCTGTGTGTAAAGAGCACAGCAATGAAGCATTAAGTGCATGACAAAAACTCAAATGGGATGGAGTGAAATTCCTCTTTGTTACAAACAAGTTACGTCAGAGTGCTGCTGATACAGAGCTCCCCTCTTGTTCACACAACCTGCCTCATGACCTTTTGCCCCTGCAAATATTCCAAAGGAGAAACAGAAAACCCGTATTTTTAATTCAGGTTGAAAAAAAATCCCAATTTTTAAGTATTTTATGTATGTTACCTTCTTATATTTGATTCTAACAACCCAAAAATTCAAATCATCAACATCAAGCATACGTAACATTTGAACTAGCTGGGCTAGTCTTCAGGAAGATGTGAGCTTTTCTTCATGTTCACAAAAGGGGATACTGTGTAAGGCATCAACTCCATTAGACCACCTTTTCTTTCTTCAAATACCTTCAAAGTTAGAGAAATATTCTTTACTATCATCAATTTTCAGAAAAGTCATACAGATAGGTAAAAAATGGATGAGGAATGAACAATAACCCTGTCCTATAGATGAAATATTCAATCATTAGCAAGATTTATGGAAGCACAATCATGCTTTCATAAGCCAGCATATCTATCCTCACAAAACAGAAATTTTTGAGATATTTATCTGATCATACACATCCCAAGGTCTTTTTGCACTCGCTTGAACAACTTAAAATGGAACAAATATGCAACCGAGCTACAGACGCCCAGTAAATAACACCCCATTAATTTCCTCATCAAAAACAAAGTTACAAATAAGGAGAACTTAAATTATATTTAAATATGTTTAAGTAAATTGTTACCTTTTTTCTGAAAAACAGACAAAACAGTTTTACAAAACAGTATTTATTTTTGCATTTCTTCCCTTAATTGTAGCTCTGTATTGTCAAATGTGGCTATGTTGGTCAATTCAGAAATGTCAGTCAAAAAGGATTTCATGCTGTGTATGTTGAGGCACTGATATCAAAGTTAGAAGACTACTTAAATAGTCACAGGAGACAGTTCCCCCTTCAGCACAATACAAAGCACCAAAACCTGCCTTGATAAGACGGCAATTCAGAGCAGACTAACCTCACAACTTTGACATCCAACATTAGCCATCAAGAAGAGACTGCACAAGTTCTCTGAATAGGAAAAATCTCATTTAGGCACTATATCATACCGATGACGGCAGAATGCTTCTGCAGGTAAAACTCAGAACCCTGATGACATTTTCCCATTCTCATACAACAATTTGGAATATAAATGCATTTATTAAAGGCTCTAGGTATCACCACACATCAACAGTAACAGGTATTATGAGAAACCAACAACACTCGGCTCAAAAGAGATACACACCTTCAGACCATGTGTTCCAGTTGCAACAATGATGACTTTAGATGAGAACATCTCTTCTTAGACAAACATCTGTAAATGGTGAGAGCTTTTAGTCAACATTTATATGGTCAGATTTTAATGAGAAATAAGGACTCTGCATCTCTTTTTGCCGTGAACTCCTTCGTCCATATTGGCCAGGAAACTACACTCCCATCAGTCATTCCATCACAAGCAAAATCAGAACTTTTAAGTTTCACATACACTGTAGGATGCACAGCAGAAAATAGCACCAAATTACTGTTAGACTCCTTTTTGCAGAGAGCTGCAATGCAGTGAACAGATACTAAGATAACCAAGGGGCTGAAAATAGTCCAGGTTAAAATACATAGAGCCCCACATCAGCTCATCTGCCCTTCTTAGAGTCTATAAGAACAGATGCACACTATCTACTAATTATCTCCCTCTGTGCAACTGAGTCTGATATTTTGCTCAGATATTTTTAATGCATACTTTGGTATTTTTATCATGATTGGAAAAACAATTTAGATAAGGAAAGATCCAACTAAAAGGCTTGCCTACTCATCATCCTCATAATTATTTAAGGCTTACATTTATCCTTCCTTTGGAAGCAGTTTGTAATCTATTCTGAATAACTCACTAGGGATGATAGCGCTCGAGCTGATAGCTGAGCTTACTTCTTCAAAGGTCAGGCACTCTTGAAATAGCCAATATTCATAAGCAAATTAGGAAATTTGGAGATATATTTGTCATAACAGAATGATAGGTCCTTAATAATAGCGCTTAAAACAAGGTATTATGTCCTTTTTAACAGACTGAGTTCATTTTTGGCTGGTTAAGTAGCCTCATGTGTTAACTCATGAACATGTGGAACCAACAATGCTGTATTCTCAGTCCCAGATGGAGTCTCCCTAGTGAGTTTTGTTCTACCTTCTGGCTAAAATACTTTCCACAATCATCCAAATCCCTGAAGGGAAAAAGGATTAAAGAAAAAAACCCAAACAAACAACAAACTCAAAACCAAAACCACACAAAACAAACAGCTGCTCTAGGTTGCCTAAATCACTGTATTTAAGGAAAACATGCTGCATTCAAACCCATGGTATTTTCCCAGTAAGAGCATGTGATACCACAAAATTACATGGTTTCTATATAAGCTGAGATCCTTCTCATCTCCAGAGCAGCCATGTTAATATCACAATATTAATTCAAGGTAATGCTTTTCTATTCCAAGAGGAAACAAACTTACATAAATTGACAGTGGGAGGTGCTGGCCTATACTCAAGCAGGAAAGACAGGTGCAACAGCCCTTTCAAGAAAGTTCTTCCAACAGCAGATTTCATACCAAGAAAAAAAAAAAAAACTGCAGTACTCTTTATAAAGCAGAGACAGAAAAGCTGCTTAGCATACAGCATTGTTTTATTGGATAGTATTTCACAGGTACAACAATATAGGACAGCACTTTTTCTTTTAATAAGCTAACTAAGTTTTTACTGTATCTAACTGCCTACTTTTCAGTATCATTTACATACTCATTCTATCTGTAAACCAGTGAGTTTATGCACTGAAAAGTGAGCAAAAGTAAGACTACGGATGATTCTATCTGGCCACTAACAGCACAGAAAGCTAGACAGCAGGCATTTTCCCCTAAAGAAGTCAGATGGACACACATAGGCTACTGAAACTAGTACCATGACTCCAAGACTAAGGTCCCTTCACGCTGAAGGTAGTAAACCAGATAGTAACTCTGTCCTGTGTTTGCAACCAGATTTGAGAAAAGTACTACACTGGAGTTACTTAAGGGGATTGCAGTTACCTAACCTCGATGAGATCCTTCAGTACTGCTGTACAATGAGAGTAGAATATTTACCTAATCTCATGAGCATACTCTCAAATCAACTGAGAATATTCAGATTAAATTATTGTTTTTACCACACCAGAGTCCTTGAAAAAACATATAACCACATCACGTGCCTACCTCTTCTCTGGTTCGTCTCGAGAGAGTATCTCTCTAGACATTTAATACTGGGTTGATTTGGTTTTCATTAAGCATACTGACCAAGAGAGATATTACAGCTGTTTTCCTTTACTTCCAAGACAAAATGCAAAATGAGTTTTACGTTTCAAAGGCTGTGTCTGATACATAGCTTGGCTCGGTACTCCACCTTGGAAACCAGTAATTCTCAGAACCACACGTGCCCCTCCCCAACAGTATTTAAAACCAGAACAAGTGAAAGATGGAATGGCAGCAAAGACTGGCTGACATTTACTGGTTATAAGACAGTCAAAAGATAGCCTTGCTCAGAAATGGCTGTAACAGAGGTGTATATGAAGCACCCTGGCTCCAGTTTTGAACTCTGATTCAGCATTCCCAGAAGGCCAAAGCTCAAGTTTTAATCAGCCTATAGAGCTCTCCGTAAAAGCAAGACATTTAAGATATGCTTTGAAGTATGAGAACGTCTTAAGATGCCTGTTCATATATGGCCATTAAAACTATGAAAATAATCCTGAAATGATAATTACATCAGTGTATTTACAATTTGATGTTTGGTAAAATTACAGCCATGCTATTTGTAACAGGCATAATGACCTAATTTATCAAATATCTTTTTTTTAATTTCTTAAAATCAAAAGTAAATTGGCACCCAGAAACAGAAAAAAGTGTCCCTGAGTACAGTTTCAAGGCCACATAAGAACTAGTACGTATGTGAATATGTGCAAATAGGAGCCCACTGTTCAGTTACAAAAAAATAGATCTTAAAAAAAAAAAGTGGTTGAAAGTCTGTACATGCATCACTCAGTAGCACGAATTGACAGGAATGTGCACAGTACAAACGCCACCTAGATTTGCATCACTTTCAGATCTCCCATCCAAAATAAAGACTTAAAAATATATAGTATTTTTATATATAAGGATATTTTTTAAGTAATTTTTAATTTTTTTATATAAAACCATAAAAATCAGCTGCCAGGGATTCCAATCTTGCAGTCATCTTCTCTCAGCAGACTTTAAAAGCTTCCCATGTTTTACTCTGTTCAGAATTCCTTTATGCTCATAATGGAACACACGGATACAATAGTTAAAAACACTGCTTTATTTCTTTAAGAAAGCTAACATATTTAGCAAAGACCTTGTAATTTTATAAAGTAAGTTTCCCACACCCGTACAATCAATTCCACAGTGTTATCAGCAGCACATGAAGCGTGACTGTAAAAGAAGAAGAGAAGGCTATGCCGTACATAGCACATTATAGGGTAAAATGCAAGTTTTGGACAGTGAGGTATATGTTTTTCTGGCCTCATAGCAAAATGTAAAACCCTTTTCTTTAATGCCATCTTCCCATAAATGAATAAAAATAGAGATAAGCAAAAGCTAGTTCTTCTTGGTCAGCAAGAGAACTAAGTTTGACAGGAACGTAGGTTTTGCAGGAAAAAAGTTATCATGAATTTACCTAATAAGACTGTGAATCTTTCTGGACTTTGGAAAGCTGTTCTTGACACCTGAAAGGAAAATAATTCTCTAGTTAGTGCATGTATACAGCATCACCAACATCAAGTATACTACATCAACATAAGCAACTTACAGTATAAATGCATTGCACTTGCAGCACTTTGATGCTTATCTGCTCCCCTGCAAATTCATGTTAACTTTATGCGAAGAAAGAGAAGTTGCTTGGCGTGGATACCATCCCTAGGACAACAATTCTGACAGAATAGGAGTCACCAATGTTACCGTTTATGTTACTCATTTTGGCTCTGCAAAGAAAAGAAGATAGAGAGGGACCACAGGTAAAAAGAAAAAGAATAACCTACTGTTGTGTTCTTTGCCCCTTTCCAGAATTTCCCCAAAACAGTGATAGAACATGTGTCAGGTAAGAGGTTACAAAGGTCCAGACACAAAAAACCCCAAAGGAATAAAAGCAAAATTCACAAGCAGAAACTTAACTTACCAGCATTTCAGTATCACTCAGGTTGTCTGTGTAACATTTTGGTATAGATCAGTCTTCCAGAAGTAAGCTGTTGAAGAGACTTGACCGTTCCAGGCTGTGGTCAGGAGGAAGAAATTTCCGTTTTCTTGAAGCCCATGTGATGTCCACAGATGAGGTCCCACTGAGATGCAGGTGCCTGCTCTGCTTTTATGAAACTAGTTCTCGTAGTAGCCCACAACGGGTCATTGCCTTGAACAAAGCTGTGTCTGCTATTGAACACACACTCACTTCTAATATAGGTTGAATGTCAATTAACTGTTTCAGAAAACGGGATAAAAGTGGTGATTTTACCGGGAAATTGTTATATGAGGTTATGCAAAAAAACCCATCAAATACTTGAATAATCATCTTTCACATAACGAAGTACCTGCATTCGGCACAGTACTTGATTCCATTGGTGATAATTGTAGACTACTACTGTTACAAGTTGCTATTTCCAATAGTGCATAATCTTCTGTAGAGCACGGTACCTGTACACATAACATCAAAGTGGAAAGGTGTATTCTTAAGACACATGGCTGAATACTGACTTCCATCAATTCCTTGGTTTTTTCTGTTATGTTACCCTGTTGTTA
>VYZM01009128.1:1972-15484 GCA_013398915.1 Dromas ardeola
CAAAATTCCCCACCCCCCCCCCCCCCCTTTTTTTTTTTTTTTTACATGCTCTGGGCGCTGCTTCGAGCCCTGTTTTTAAAAATTTGAAAAATGGAAATGCAAGCAAGGCATTATGTGGGACTTCCCAAAGTGCCGCTCACTTCCAGAGAGCCACCAGCATCTCTGGCATCACTGAAAACCTGCCCATAGCCCAGCATCGCGGGGCCCTTCCCCAGAATGATAAACACACCGAGCTACGTGAGGTGATGCAGGACGGAGAACGCCAGCAGTCAGACAGCAGCACACGCGTGGGGGCTTTTTTTATATTAAAAAAACGAACTATTTTTGAGTAGTGCAACAACCCCACCACGCAATTAATTGTTACCAGGGCTGAGGATGCAGAGCACCGACCTGCAATGCGCTTTGGAAAGTCGTTCTCGCAATAAAACGCTCAACCTGGGATCCTGCAAAGAGTCTCCGAAGCCGGTGGGAGAGGAAAAAGCTTTTCCCGACATTTTAACCTAAAAACTACCCTCCAGGAGGGATGGGAGCCTGAGCAAGCGGGTCTCAAGAAGCTGAACCTCTTCTCTTTCCAAGGATTTGAGCTGGACCCACCTGGGGATGGAACCCCACGGGGTCACAGTTTTGCTCCTGCTTTCCAGCGGCCAAATTTTGCATCAGCCAGTTGGATACTGGAGAGAAGATCGGGTTGTGGGATGATACGCTATTTATATGTACAAAATTACAAACAACCAACAAAAAAAAACCCCAAACACCTCGACAAGCACCAGGAACACATATATGTGTTCAACCTGCTTTGCCTGCCTACCCGATCTCTTCAACAACGGGGCTTCAGGAGCCGGGAGAAATGTCCGACTCTCCCAGCCACTTGATTCGCTTTTCTAAGGAAAATTAAAGTCTTGGCGCAGGGTCCTTAAAACACCCCGGGCTCAAGCCATGTGCAGGGATTGCTCTCGGCTCCACGGCTGTGGGTTATGGCCTATGATTATCAAAAAAGCAGCAAAAAAAAACCAGACAAAAAAACCCAAATCCGAATGGCTGCCTGCTCCAGCGAGGGGAGAGGGCCAATGGGGCAATCCGGCTCCCCGGCCGCATGCATCCCGGCCCGACAGGGACAGGAAACCAGCAGCAACTCTGGGTTGGGTAAATAACATATTTTAAAGGACGGAAGTCAGAAACTGACTCCCAGCAGGCTTGATGGGATTCGGAAGCAAATATTAAAGTGTTTTGCTGAATTAGGGCCATATGGTGACACTAAGGGAATGCCCTTCCCAGTCCTCCCAGCTGCTTTTACTGGTGGAATCATTAAATAAAAAAAACCATCAAATTGCTCAGCCTAGTTTTGAAAGACACAGCGAGGGCCACAACATAGATTTTTCATGGAGCTAAGCAGACTTACAAAGCCTAAAATGAGAAAGAACACCAGGTTTTGCCTTAAAAATCCTCATAGTTTTCCTGATTAAAATGTTTTGGGTGGTTTTTTCCCCCGCAAATACCTCCAAAAATGACGCGCTGGAACCGACCGGAGGCACACGCAGACTTGAGCTACCGGTGTGACACAACACGAGAAAAGACCATATCCACGTCGGGGGAGAAACGTCCGACTCCTGCCCCAAGAACCGCTCCTGCCTTGCCTGCAGCAACCCAACAGCATTTCTTTTTTAAAGCTATAATTGTTGCCGATCCCCTCCCTTAAAGGATACAAGGGATTTGCACTTTCTAGGTAGTCAAAGGACAGGGGAAGCTGCCTCAGTGCCTCGCCCCAGCCACGCTGCGATGGTTCGGGAGGTTTTAGGGCTGATCTGGGAAATGCAGGAAGCTCTTTGGTCCCCAGATCGCCCACAATCTCCCCCAAACCCCAAGAAACCGGCTTCTTCCCCTCCCAGCTCCAGCTTTTACCATACAAAGGGAGATATTCCTCAGGGTTTTTTTTTTAAAAAAAAAGTTGGAAAAAGATTTTCTTTTTAAAAAAAGAGCAAACCCAGCAGATGTACAATATACAGAAGGAGGAATTTACACGCAGCTCTGGAGGTGTCTTCTGGGGTCACAGGAGGTACCTCCAAGGTCCCTGGTTGCAGCAGTGAGGGACTCCGGTGCTCCCTGGGCAGGAGCAGGGGAGGGACGCGGCACCGCAGGTGCTGCGCTCAGTCCAGGAAGCGCTGGCAGGCTTTTTTCCACCGGCAGGCCGTGCACCACTGGTCCCGGTGCTCGATGCCGTAAACCTTACGGCACTTTTTGGCTTCACCACGGACTTTCCTGCAAAAGGGGAAGAAAAAAATAACATTTATCCACTCGTTGCAGAGCTATGGTCATGTATCTAAGGGTAAAGCCTCATAACCACGGTCGAGCATCGTTCTCTGCACCCTTTTTCTGACGGGCTCCACTTCCGCTCCCCTCCGGCCAGCAGGACCCTCACCTGGTGCCGATGGACACCCTGGGCGGCGAGGCGACGATCAGGTGGGACTTGAGCATTGGCGTTGGTGGCTGGGGTTCGCTGAAGCTGAGCGACCGGCTCC
This sequence comes from Dromas ardeola, assembly GCA_013398915.1. Taxonomy (NCBI): domain Eukaryota; kingdom Metazoa; phylum Chordata; class Aves; order Charadriiformes; family Dromadidae; genus Dromas; species Dromas ardeola. The sequence goes on from VYZM01009128.1 coordinate 4,489, forward strand.
GCACCTGCAGGGAATCAGGTGTCAAAGGGGATGTGGGACAACGCGGTCCCCCTCCTGTGTGGGGCCCAGATGCTGTGACGGAACAGCGAGAGACATGGGTGTCCCCAGCCCACAAATCTGGACATTTAAAGTGGGGAGTGAGAAAGCGGAGATGAGGTCTCCCTGTCTCCCAGCCCAACCCCGCACTCCAAACAGATGAAGGGGAAACACACACAAGACTCACCGGTGACAGGGATGGGAGAGTTGAGGTGGCAGTGGCCCAGCTGATACTGGTGAAGATGTGGGGGGACACCGGAATTTGGATTGAGGGCAATGCCTGTGGGGGAAAAAGAGGGGTCAGCATTAGCCCCAGAGGTCCTCCATTCCTATGCACCACCCCACAGGCATTCACCTCCCTGTGAAGACCAGCCTGGAGTACCCGCAAACTGGGAGCAGGATGGAAATACCCGTGCAACCTCTCCTCCAGCACCAGATCTGCTAATATTGGGCATGGCACGTGTGCTGTGCCACCCTTCGCCAGGGCACAGCAGCTTCCTCACTCCTGCTGCTGCTTTTGGTTGCAATATCAAACCACGTGCACCATTCCAGGTCTATATGTATATATTTTTGCACCTATTTACATAGGCTTTATGCTTTTAGATGTTGCATCTGTTCCCTGGGATGGGAACGGATATACGTGCAGCTTATGGATCTATATATCCTGTCCCTGCACGAGCTTGCAGCTCTAGAACAGCGCTCAGCTCCCAGGCAGCCCCTGGGACAAGGGCCACTGGCCCAGGGTGCCCACAAGGCCACCGCTCCAGGTCCCCAAATTTCCTGTGCCTCAAAAGCCTATGCCCAGGAGAGCATGCAGCGGAGACGTGCAGGATCCAGCACGGCTGCATTCCAGCCCCACATTATCTGCCGGCAGAAGGGTGTGTTGCATACCAGCACCGGGTAATTGCAGGGGAGCGGAGGCCAGCAGCTCCCCCCCGCCCCGGGAACAGCCATGGCAGAAGCCCACAAGCCCCTTAACCCGGGGTTAATGAAGTCGGTTGCTCAGGGGCTGAAGGGCAGGCAGGCAGCGGATGGTGCTACAACAGTGCCAAAGTCTCTCTATGCTGCCGGGCTGGCAATGAAATGTCCCTGCTGCAGCAGGGACTTGCAGAGCAAACTGGACAGCGGCCTGCCCTTTGGCAAGATTTTGGGAGTTGACCTGTCCCCGGGAGATGCCGCCAGCTCACCTGGTAGGCGTGATCAGCCTGGATGTGCCAGAAGGAGCTGGGGGCAGACTGGCTCAGGGCACTGCTGGCCAGGGCAGGCTCCAGTGCCGGCTGTTCCACCAACAGCGCCTCCGGCTTTGCCAGGGCTTGCTGGATGATGATGGGAGCGGAGGCGGATGTGGGGCTGGCAGCGGCAGCCACCTCCGGCGCCGGCTCTTCCTTCACCTGCACTTCAGTGTAGTAGAAATCCTCCTCCCGCTTCCGCTGGTCAGAGTCTGCGCTCTCCCTGCCAGGGAGAAGAGGGGGATAGCGGTGAAAAGGCAGCCCTGTTTACACCACGGGGAAGATGAGCGGCCCCCGACTTCGCCGGGGGAGAGCGATCTTGCCCTCCTCAGCAGAGCAGCTCTGCTCCCAGGCTCCAAAGCATCACGTCGGCTACGATCAGCAACAGCCAACTGCCTCTGCAGCAGCACTTCGCACTTCCAAGGAAGATCAATACCTCTTCCAGGGCCTTTAAAAGCACTAGCACGTTGACCGGGCGCCACTCAAAATCCCCTGCTCATTTCTAACCGACTTCATTTAGCACAGCTGCAATCGAAGGCCTGTGTGTCACCCAGCAAGAAAAAGCCCTTGAAGTCTTTTGTTATTTTCCCAGTGCGTTTATCCGGCACTGGATGGCAGCCCAGCGCTGCCCACTGCACCACGGCCCTTCTGTCCATGCCTTTCCCAGCGCATTCATGGTTGCAAGGGAGGAGAAAAATACATACTGTAAAACACGGACAAAAGCAAGAGAAAACTGAGGTTGGGGTGTGAAATGCAATGGGGCCACAGGAGGAGAGCACGGCAAAGCTGATCCCCGCACCCTCACCATTTTGTATTCTGGGAAGAATTCACATAAGATCAGGACTCCAAAGCAAAGCAAACTGCCAAAGGGGCGGCTGCCGGCAGACTGGCACGCGGGTCCCCATGCCAGACCCGACGGCTGGGCTGGAGCTGGCCGCCACAGGCACGGCTTTCAGGCTGCCAGCCCTTGCGAAACCCAGACGGGCTTTTCTGCCTCTGCCCAGGGCTCACTGTAACCTGAACTCCCCCAGTGCAAAACGCACACCCGAGCTGGGCAGAACCGTAGCCCAAATGGGGCTCCCGTGCCTCCTGGAAAGCCCTGGTCTCCCTGAAGATGGCAGCACGTACAACAGTGGCTTCAGTGACACAGACTGCTTGGCTGAGAACTGCCAAGCTCAGTGCACAGAGGCCAGTATCTTTGATACTGGGGATACTTGCTGCAGGAATTATGAATTACACAGTGGCGGGGCATGTGGCTTCGGTGGTCAGGCAGGGATGGAGGAGGTGAAATCTTTGCCTTACCCAAGGTGCTGGGTCTTGACGTGCCGCTTGATGCCAACGATGGAGCGCAGGACCTTGCCGCAGCTCGGCCACAGGCACTTGTACATCACCTTCACCGAGTTCTGGCAGAGAGACAGCTCCTGTCACTCCCAGCCTGGCGGCAGCACCCCCTCCATGGGACACTGGCTCAGCTTGAGCCACCCTGCCAGAACTGGGACCCCCCCCTCCGCCACAGCAGCAGTACCTTTCTCTTGCGTGGAGCAGGTTCGTCGAGGAGAAATGGGTCGGAGTCAGTCTCAAAGCCGTCGTCTGCCTGGGGGGAGCTCAGAGCCTCGCTGGAGTACTTGGGGCTGCCTGCAGGGTGGGGGGGCGAAGGGGTGGAGATGTCGCTGCCCCCGCTCCAGTGCCCACTGGTGGTGCTGCTGCCGCTGTCCGAGACGTCTCCACTCTCCTTCCAGGGATCGCATGCTGCCCGTGAGGCTGCAGGGAGGGGACATGCACTGCCACCCTCAGCTCAGGACCAACCGAACCCCGCCCAGGGCAGAGACCAGCCCCAAGGCTGGATAACCCATCACAACAGTTTGCCTCTATTTATTTATTTTTAAAAAAAGACTCGGCAAAGTGAAAATTCTGCACCTTTGCTCAGTGACAGCTCCCAGTTATTCATCGTTTATCCCTTTTTCACCCTCCCCATCCTCCTTGGCATCAGTGCAATCCTGCGGGCACAGCCGACACACGGCGAGCGGCCAGCACCGGGGCACGCACATTTCCCACGGCTCTAGGCGGCTATTTTTATCCCTCTGGCTGCATTTGACTCCTCGGGAATGAAATTGCCTCTAAAAAAAGGAGCAACCGGGTGGTGCTCCCCAGTCTGGGACTCCTGCGCGGGGCTCCCCGGCCCCCAGGGATGGCTGCAGAGAGTAGGGTTACCCCCACGGTGCTGCCAGGGGTGTCCCGACTTGTTCGGCCCCAACCAGCACCCACGAGCTCCACCATGACCCTGGTGCTGCTCCCGGGCCACCTCCAGCCCAGCACAGTCCCTGTCCTGGCAGCTATCTGGCACACAGCAAAGCACCTCTGCCACAAGCAAGAGCCCTGGCGCTGAGATCCAAAGGGCACAGCACATTCCTCCACATCTCCTTTTGTTTCAGATTTTTTTTTTAACAAATATATATGTATATTTTAAACACACACTCACAGGGGATGCCGCTCTCGCTGGCAGGAGGGCTCTGCACCACAGGGCTGCAGGAGAGGCTCGTCAGCACCATGGCTGCTACCATCTCGTCCATCTCCACAGCGGCATCAGCTTTCCTGCATCGCGAGGGGAGAGATGTGAAACGCACAGAAGAAAAAGCAGAGAAACAGCTCAGGTACAATCAGGGAAGTCATCGGGCACCCAAAGGGCAGCACAAACTGTAGCAGCTGCACAGGTTGCCCACCACCACCTCCCTCCATAAACTCTGAGTCATTTTTAAGTCATCGGGAAGGATGTTTTCTCCCCATTTGGAGGAAAAAAATTAAAAATCCCCTTAATCCTAAATTTAACCATCCTCCGGATAATCCTGTGCTGGGAAGGCGGATACAACCCCAGCATCACCACTCTCTCCATTGGTGTAAAACCAAGCACAAGTGCTGCTGGAGCTGCCAAGAGCCCCTCTCCCCTCCGAATGAGATACCACGAGCTAAAGGCACAAACCTTTTGGGTACATCAATATTGCTGGATACGGATCTCTGCAGCACCTCAGCAGGGCCGGGACCACCAGCTGCAGGCAGGGCAGGGGGCTGAAGCGCGGCCGGCCGCACGTCCTGCACCCTCCAGCATGCCTGCAAGCCCTGCTCCGGCAGCAGCACCTTCGCTTTGTCGCTCAGCGGGTTGGGCTGCTCCACAAGGCCGGCGCACTCCTGCCCACTGTAGGTGACAAGGACCTGAAAACGGCACGAGGGGCGGTTTGTCAGTGCCACTCGCCACCCCACTGCTCCTATGGGATGTCCTGTCGTAGCACAAGCAAGCCTTCGCCCACTGCAGGATCCCTCCGTCTCCTTCCCCCCGAGGTGTGGGGGCCACAGAGGGCTTTAGGACGAAGGCAGAGCCTGTCCTGAAGGGCTTGGACTTCAGACTGCTATCACAGTAAACCGAAGGGGTGGCCAGGGTTCATCCCAACCCCACCACTAAGGGATCTGCTTTTCCTGGGCACAAGCTCCCTGATGCCAGCAATCCCAAATTGAGGGATTTTCTGAGCTGGTTATCAGCCCCCTCCCTGAGTGTTGTAACTTTGGGTGGACTGTTCTCCAATAAATTTACCTGCTTTGGCTTTGTTCTCACGCCATCTTGCTGCAAGGGCTCACACAATTATTACATATCCTGGCAAGGTACACAGATAGAAGGATTAAACGCCAAAGGGGGATGGGGCAACAGGGGTTTCCTGGGTGAAGTGATCCTGAATTCACACCTTGTCTCCTCCAGTCCCAGCTCCTTCAGGCAGGAGGAGGAGATGTGCAAACCTCACCTTCTCCTTCAGAGTCCCAAACTCCTTCTGATGGGCAGTTTTCCACCACTACCACCCATGAGCCTATTTCTGTTAATGGAAATGTATCTGTGTCAAAAGACACTACATGTGTCTCTGGCTATTTATAGGAACAGGAACATCTCTTTCTGGAAGCGCCACGGGTGTCACACCAAGAAGCCGATACGGAATGGACATGGACAGACATACCCTGACCAGGGAGAAGCCTGCGAGACCACCTCAGGTGGGACCTTGGGCAGAAACACTGCAGTTGAAAAGGCCACCCGCCGTGGGACAAGAGTTAAGGGGATCAGTGCAAGGATCAGGACACAGAAGACCCTGACCCTGCTTTATGGAAACAAGGAGCAAGGCTTCCCCGTGAACCACACGGGCTGTCCCCCAGACCACGCCTGGCATGAAGAGCCAACTTCTCCTCTGGCTTTGCACAGCCACCGGCACAGGTCCTGGCTGTCACTGGGAGGTGAAGGTTCTCCATCACTATTTTTATGCTGTTCCCAGAAGCAAAGCAAGCAAGCAGAATCCTCCACAGCGGAGCACATAGGACAAGAAAACTCTCGCTATCCCGTGGTTAATAAACATAGGGCAGGAGGAACCAGAAAACTGAACAGGGGCCTTATTTACACTCCATTTCACAAGCTCTGCCCAGAAAAAGTTTTACAGTTCTGCAGGTGGCAGCCAAGAAGTGGACTCTACGTCAGCAGCGCACAGCTCCCCTCGGACAGTGCTGCTTGGGCGGGCATTAACGGGAACCGTTCCGGTGGGATCGAGAACAAGCGCTGTTCCCTGCCCCAAGCAGCATCCTGGCCAAGGCACGGCCCTCCTAAGCATCAGGAGCCCGGGGCACAAGAAATGGTGGGGTCCAGCAGGACTAGATGTCCTTTCTGGATGAGCCATCATGCCTCATTCTTCCCTAAGAGCTTCTTCACCACGTTTGTCCGCACCATCAACCCTCAACCCTGCAGCAAAAAGGTGCCACAGACTGAGCTCTGAGGCTTGTGCCACCAGGCTCATCGCCACCGTGGCTAAGCTGGGGGGCTTGCCACTTGCCGCTGGCTCCTTGCCACTTGCCTTCAGATGTTAATGCGGTTCATGGGGAGACAGGATAAGTTCATGGAAGAGAAGTCCACTGGGAGTCACTAAATGTATAGAAACCATCTCCCTTAGCCTTACCCTCTTCTCTGGAGACATCTCCTAGAAAAGATGGATCTCCGCTTGAGCTGGTATGGCCCAAACCCATCAGGCACGGCCAAGGCCAAGTGCACTAATGCCAACACCCATTAATGACTCTCAGTAATTACAGATCTCCACTGCACCTTACATTAGGAGAGCCCCAGGAGTTTTCTCCCCCACCAGAGAGCATCCCACCAGCCAAGAACACAGAGAGCCTCCTTACGTACTTGCTGCCCAGTGCAGAGCTGCTGGTGGCCGGGGCTGGGGAACCTGGGTGCTTGGCAGCTCTCCTCCACCAACGGTGCACAGGATCCATCCTCTTGCAGTGCTGCGTGGGCAGATGCCCGGCCGAGGTCAGCCTGCAAGCTGGGGATCTGGGTGGTCACCAGCACCCCCTCAGCCATGGTGCTGGGGGCAGAGACCCGGGTGCCAAGCAGAGAGCGCTTCCCCAGGCGCCTGGACAGCACACTCGCCATCTCGGACACGCTGCAGAAGAGAAAGACACGGGGATGTTACCTTCAGGGCGGGACTGCCATGTTCAACCAGTGCCTTCCCATCACCACTACCCCGAGGGCCGAGAAACCAGCTCTCTGCTGCTCCAGCATCCACATGTGCTTGCTCAGGGGCTCACCTCCTAAGTGCTGAGACATCTCAGGGACATCAGAACAGTGTCGTGCCCGAGCTCCCCCTGCCCTGAAGCTCTTTACTGTCATTTCTAAACTCCTCTGGAACAAAAAAAGGATGAGCCAGCCCAAAGGAAACCCTGCAAATGCAATCGGGACAGCCCTTGGAGCCCATGTCCCCCAGTTCAAGCTCCCCTGGTGCACACTCCCGAGGCCACCGCAGCTATTCCCGCCTGTCACGCTGAAACCTGCCATCAGTGCTCTTCAGCCTTGACCTCTAGACTTGGGTCCGTGCCCACCGCAGTCCTGCAACTCCCCTGCCCGCGCCCCAGCAGGGGAGGAAAGCTCTCCAGCAGCAAAAGCCAGTGCTCCTTCTCAGCCTGCACCCCGATGCTCCCCTTTATGGGAGCTCTCATGCTTTTGGGAGAGGTTTCTCCAAGCTTGCAGCTCATGCCCAACACTCCCAGGCTCAGTCTTGCAACAAAACGGGAACATGCTCCTGCTCTGCTTTGTTAGAAAAGGAAGAATTTGGTGCATTTTTATCCTAAACTGTTTCTCTGAAACTATCTTTAACCAATTTTTGCCCCCCAAATACCTTGCTTTTCCTCTGACATAGGTTTTCCTTGTGTTTGTGTGGTTCTGCTAACAAGCCTACCCAGAGAGCAGCTTGCCTGGCTCGTTTGCTTGGGTCTGCAGATTTTACTGCTCTTTCTTTTAAAGCAAGTGTTTACAGGTTTCCTTAAAAGCAAAGGACACCTAGTCACAGGGACAGTCGATGCACCCAGCCCCAATAAATCCGAGAGCTCCAGCAGCATTCACTGTCCTCCTCCATTCCGCCCTCCTCCCAAAGTCTCCTCCACCACAGCACCCTCTTCTAGAGCATGGGAAGCAAGGATGCACACCGTGGCGAGGCCGAAAGGTGACAGTGCCTGGGATTCGGGAGGAGGGAGAGGAAGCAAGAGGCTCAGTGCAGCCCCGTGTTTTGGGGCGCACCGGAAATGCCACGTTCTTTTGCACCAACAAACCTGTCACCTTTGCCACCCTGCCTGGGCTTGTCAGCAAGCGTCAGTCACCCAGCAGGATGGGGGCTGCGGGTGTTCATCGTGTGTTTGTTGGGTGTCTGAGTTGGAGCATAACCTGGGCCATGGAGAGTCCAAGTACAAGGAGCTGCTGTTTGTGCAAGAGGGAGGATTAACCCCAAGCCACTGGGTACTTGCGCCCAGACCCTCTCCTCCTCACGCAGGGTCACTGCAAGAGATGCTCAGGTCCCCATCATGAAGCAGCAGCATTTTAATGGCAGGTCAAATGTATTTCTTTATGACATCTGATTTATGCAGCGCTGTTTCGCACACTATCTCATCTGAGACAGTGTGCGAATCAGCGCTGCATAAAAGATGAGAAAAGTCTCCTGAGGAAGGGAAGGGGAGCTCGCTGCTCCTCTCAACCTCCGACCGCCCCGGGAAGAGTTACTCCAAACCACGTCCCACTTCAAAGAACATCCAAGATTTACAAGCGGTTTTATGAATAACCGAATGCACTCAGCTTGCTTTGTCCTCCCCCGAAATTCAGCCGTCCCCAGGTAGAAAATTAACAGTGATTTCGGAGCCATAAAGAACAGAGCAGGAAGAGCGGGATAGGGTGCAAAATGGATAGAGGTGTGCCAGGGAAAGCACCTCACGCCAGGGCTGCCTGTCCCACAGTGCATGGGGACTTCGCTGCAGTTGCCGCCTTCTCTCTGGAGAGGGATCAAAGAGGCCGCAGCGGCTGTCTGAGCAGAGCCGCTCCTCCGGCTTCCATCTCATCTCACCCTGCCTGAGGAACACCCTGGACTTTACAGCGTACAGGCATCACGGCGGGATGCTGCAGAGTCCACTCTGTCTGATAATGTCTTTTTTCCATGGTGCAACATGTTTTCTGATGAACATAAGTGACGTCGCCAAACAGCTCTGCTCCCAAATCTCCTATATACCCATATGGGTCTTTCTCATCCAAAAGAAGACCAAGAGGGCTGGGGGGCAGACATGGTGGTTTGCCTCAAATCCCAGAGCAAAGCTGTGGCAAAGCCCCTCCACCTCACCGCAGGAATTAACCACCAGACCACACTTCCTCCCGTGTCACCTTAAAACCTCACTCTCTGATATCCCCGGCGCTGGAGTTTGGGAACTGCCCTTCCAAAGGCTCAGAGAGTCAATGCAGCAACGTCAGTGCCACCACCGCATAGAAAACAGCGCTGAAATCTCCACTGGCTCCCCAAGGGTCCGCGCACGCCAGTTTCAAGGCAGCGCTTGGCTGGCAGCCAGGTGTGGGGAGGGCAGTGCCGAAGGTGGGAGGCTGCTTTTCATTTCCTTTGGGGTTTCGTTTCGCCTTCCCTTTCCTTCCCCCTCCAGTCCAGGGAGGGGAGCAGGAAGGAGGAGAGAGGCATGCTCAAAACCGGGAAAAGGAAAAACCTCCCAAAAGCCAGTTTTCAGTGCCACATCTGCTTCCAGCAGACCTTCAAATGCTGGATCCCATTTCAGTGCTCAGCCCATAGCCGAGGGTGACATGCCAATGCCAAAAAAATCCTTCCCCCCCCCATGCCCCAAAACACAAAGCAAGAAGAGAAGCAAGAGCTGGGAGGGCGTCAGCGGTGCAGGCGGAGCCGGGAGGCCACGCTGCCGCCGCGAGCCCTCCCAGCTGTTAGCAATCACGCGCCGCAGGGGTCAGAGCCGGCACAGATCCCAAATTATTTCTTGCTTCAATGCCGGGCGTGTATTTTGGACGGCGTTTTTCCAGCTCACGCCGGGGAAAAACGTCAGCCCTTGTGCCTACTGGCGTTGCCGCTGCTGCCGGCAGAGTAAAGCCCGGGTGGAGGTTTCGGAAAGCAGGCGCCTCGTTTGGCAAATGAGGAACGCTTCATTTAGCAAATGGGGAAGGTCTGGGGGCCATGGCAAAGCAGGGCGCATGCCCCGGTGCTCACCCTGACTGCTATTTGTCTGGGGTTTGCCAGGATAAAGGCAGCTCCGGCACTCATGGTGCTGCGCAAACCAGGACCACCAGCACAAATCCCCTCCCCAGAGAACGTGCAATTACAACACATCCCTTTTTTTTGTTTTAAGGAATAAATGCTGGTAGGTTTCCTCAAATCCAGCCTAACCCCTGCCACAGACCACCATGCCATGGATCAGCAACCCAGACTGCAAAGTCCACCCTATAAGAGACCCTAAATGCTGTAATAACTGATAATAAACCCCAGTTTTTCGTCTTGTCTCCTAGCCCACAGTTTCCAAAATGCCCCTTCTCATCCCAAAACATCCTGAAGCCCTTTACAAACTGCACTCCAGCCCCACGCCCATCAGCGCACGTGACTGGAAAACAAGATATCCGCACGGAGCGGTTTGCAAAGTTTGGGCCTTTATTTAAAAAAAAAAACAACCAACCAACAAGGATCTATTGACCCCGAGATGGAGCCAAACCCACCCGCAATCTAACCCTCGTGGACTATAATACAAAACAGGCGCCTTCCGGAACAGTTTCCTCCTAATCCTGCCTCGGTGCCCACCACTCGGGTTCCGCCTGCATACGTGTCACCGCGGGGCTGCACCGTATCCCCACCAGCAGCGCCGGGAAGGGCTCCCCAACCCTCATCCCACCATTTCACCCGTGCTGGCGTTTGCCACTGCTGGGCAATTCTGGAGGAGAACACTTTTGGAGAACACCCGCCTGACTAAAAATATGTTGTCTGGCACAGGCAGGAATGCCGGCACAGGGAGACCGACTTCCCTGGGCATCGGCGGGCCAGTGCATGCCGGCGGAGAGGGCAGTCAGGAAGGAAAGGGCGGGAGTTTGCTGCTTTCAGGGAGCGGTGCCGGCAGAGCGTGACTTGAAGCCACCGTAGGGGCACCAGGACGAGCGTGCAGCAGGAGACAGGGCATGCATGGCATGCATGTGTACATGTACATGCGTGTGTATGCATGCGTGCATGCATTGCGGGGCCTGCGGCCGTGCGGGGCACGTGGGGAAGATGGCAGGGCCGGAGGCAGGGGAGGAGGCGGCGTGTGCCCGGGCCTGCCGCGGAGGGCGGCACCGGGCAGGGCACGTGTGTGCGGGGCGGGGGACATGCACGGGGAGCGGGGGGACACACACACGCACCGGG
>VYZM01009140.1:2103-13753 GCA_013398915.1 Dromas ardeola
ACCTTAAACAGCGGTATCAGTATTGCAACAGCTAGTGCAATTCAAACTGTACAAAAATTGTTTATATGAGGAGGGAAAGGAAAGTGAAAGACAACGCTGTAAAAAACAAATCCAGCATGATTTCAATTAGCTTGGTTTTTTAATGAAATCAGGCTAAAACTCATTCCCAGGTTTAGCCAAGTTTCACAGAAGAATAAAGACTAAATAAAATGTTACCATTCTGTCAAAAAAAATTTCAACACTAATGCCTGCATAGATGGAAAGTCAAGGAAAGCTCCACAATTATCCATCTGCTTGCCAGTCACTACTCGCAGCTCCAGAATATCCACAATACATCTTCTGCTCAAATAACTAGTCAAAAAGGGATGGTTAATAACACAGATGAGGAAGAGTTATACTGGATGTTACATGGAATGACAAATTAAGTTAAAGGGATTACAGGAAAATAGCCTAAGATGTCAAGTTCAGTGGCATTGTTGAAGAATTGCAGAACTCTTACCTGTGAAGTTGCACTGAGAAGTTCAGATCTTAGTTTTCCTGAGTACATTGCGAAAGTAAATTGAATACTTATTTGCATGTTTGTATGATAAACATATACACTGAAGCAACACCTCAGACGCTAAACTATTCACCGGATAGGGTTTATATTTAAAGTCTTCTACATACATATTAAAGCAAATGGGAGATTTTAAAGTTAACAGTGCATTCCAGTTACACACAGTTTCTACTAAAAATAGTTATTTCTTCAAGTGAATTAAATAAGCTGTAAGCAAGCTGTTTTCTGGACATCTGTGCCAAAGCTTCATATTAGACTAAAGCAAGTCAAAGCCATGAAGAGACTGAGCTGCTTATTACAGCTGAGCATGCACATATAACATAGGAAATACAAGAAGTTAATCTTACCTTCAGGCGCATCTGCATCACAGTCTTTAGATAGAAATGTCACATTCCTTGGCTGTCCATCAATCGTCTTATTACTCTGTGTAATAAATATGGAAAATTAGTACACTAGTCTACCAGCAATGTTCTTCTGTACACAATGATAGTCCCTGAAACATGCACATCTCTTAATACATTATTAATTTTATAAAAAAGGCTTTGACAAGTGTCTTACAATATTCAAAAGGCTTAAGATTGTTTTTGAACAGTATATGGAGTAAGCTATAAGTGATACAACATGAAGATTTCTAAATATGCTTTCATTTAGAAAAAATTAAGAGCTGGTGTTCTTTTTGAAGACTCATAAAAAATAAAAACTTCAGTTCTGAAATTAAACCTTTTAACTGCGCATAAAATGAATCTGGAATTCAGCTTTGGGAATGAAGACACCATAGAAGTGTTAGGCTGGCATAATGATACCAAATAAAGTTTACTTTTGGTCTAAATGCCAGATGATAGTATGTAACATACTCAGATAGCTAGAGTGGAGGAAGACAAATTATGCTAAGTGAACTATTGAAAACCCAAATATTCCTGTTTAAATGTCTCAAATCTTTGGAAAACTGACCCGTTCAGACACTACATGAACTCTTTGTGTACCACACTTACTTTTAAACGATCAGTGAATAATTTTAGTAGAGTCCAATACAAATAATTTGTACTACATCAATTTCTTCACACACTAACTCACTTCAAAGGTTGTCATGTCTACTGTACGTACTTTCACCCTCACGATTTCCTAAACCGGAAGTCTTCTAAAGAAATCAGTAAGGGTCAACACCTTTTCTCCTTCAGGCTGAAGAAAACATGTCCCTTAAAACCTACCAAACATCAGTACAAGCTAGTATATAAAACTAAGTGTTCCTCTGGCAGCTTAATTAAGAAAGTTTATCAATATTAAGTAAATTCAGCTTGCACTCTGAACATTCGAGAAAAACAATTAAGTGTCTAGCCTAAAAAGCAGAAGGTTGTACAAACAGTTCACTTGGTTTTGTTTCACCTCCACACAGTTCACTTCCATTTGTTTCATGCAAACACATGGAAGCATGGAGACCACTACTGCCTTACAAGAAACTGATCCAAAAGGAGTATAAGGCGGCACAGGAATCAAACTAAAGTGGAACCAAAAGTAAGAGGACAATGTGTGAAGGGAAACAATAGGATAAGAACAGAAGACATGAAGTTTCAATTATTCAGGCTACATTTAGCAGTGGACGAGCTCCAGGAGCTATTTCAGCTGGCTGTCACCATTACAGCTTACACTCCTCAGTCAGACAGTGCTTATTCCAAAAGAGCAGCATTGTACATTGTACAATTAAACAAGAAGCCCAGAACAATCAGAATCTTGCCATATCAAAATTTTTGTCTTCCTTACCTTTATTCGTTTTGATTTAAAAATAGTAGGAATTCAAAATACAGGAGCTAGACCTGTGGGTTTCCTTTAATAATATCTATGCTTTTTTCCAGGTCTGATATCACTTTTTCTCCATGAACACTCCTGTAATTTAAGACTTCTGACACATCTGAACTCAACTTCAAATACTTCCACAAGCTTAAGGCACTGAGAAGTACCTTAAAGTCATAAACCCAGCCTCTTTCTGTAGCAATCCTTTCTTCTCTCCTACACAAGGTAAAACCTTGTAAAAGTCCACTGAAAGTTTTCTACCTTTTCACAAAACAGATGTGAAAAAATGAAACATGTATTCCAAAGCAGAGATTTAAAGTGAAGCATTTCACGGTATTAACCCTTCCTAATAAAAATTGGAACCACATTTGCCATACTAAGAGAAACGGTAATCTCATTAACTCTATCAGTTGAACACTGTTTTCACTGTTATGTAGCTATAATTTCTAGCATCCAAATTTAAGACTCTTTAATATAAAAGTAGTACTACACAGAGCAAACTACATAAGTATTAAACAATAGCAGAATTATACAAAGCTAACTCACACAGAAAATAAATAAATTGGAAGTTATTACTTAGATTAAAAAATTAATTTAGAACTAACAATATTTATGGAAAGACTCCGCAAGAGTCCAGTATCATTTCACCCAGTGAAAGAAATCAAAGAAAAAAAAAATCACACCTTTGTCAGCATAGAATTTGTTTCTATATGCTAGAACTCTCCCAAGAAGGTCCCTGAACAGGCCAAAATCTGCTCTCCTGAGTCCAGGGTTGTGAACATCCTATTTGCCCTGTGCTCTCTTCTTAGGATCCTGAACTTTCACCATCTCATGCTCACTGCAGACAAGACTGTCCCTTGATCACTTCTTCCCTGTTTTCAGCACCAGGTCCAAGACAGCATCTCCCTGTTTCAGCTCCTCGATTGCCTGTGGCAGAAAGTTGTCATCAGTGCACTCCAGAAGCCTCCTGGATTCCTTACGCTCAACCGTGTTGCTTTTCCAGCAGATGCCTGGGTGGCTCAAGCCTCCTATGAGGACCGGAAACTGAACATGAAGTTACTTACAGGTGTCTTAAGGGATCATCTGCTATTTCCTCCTGATCAGGCAGACTGTAGCATACTATCATCCATGCTGATCTGCCCTCTAATCTGAAACCAGAAGCATTTGGTTGGCTTATCCATCCCAAGGCAAAACTCCAGACATTCCCACTGCTCCCTCACGTAAAGGTCAACTCTCCCTATTAGCCATCCCAGCCTGGACCTCTTACAGAGCCCACACCTCTCCATGGCAGCACTCCAGCTGTGTGAGCTATTTCACCACATCTCTGATCCCAGTAAAACTGCGGACCTGCAACCGCATGCAAGCTTCTAACTCCTCCTTTGTTTCCCCTGCTGCACAACCCCTTCAGGCATTTCAGAGGCATCCAAGTTATGCTGAATTCCCAGAAAAGGTATGAGAGTGTGCCCTTAACAGTTATCTCAACACATTTGTATTAGCATACATACACTTGATGTAGAGCCCCTTTTGCCCCACGGGGCATGGAGAAAATAAATGGACACCGAAGAGATGCATAAGTAACAGCAGAGATGTGTCTACAGAACAATTCCTCAGAAAAAAAAAATCGCTTAGCATTACTCAGTAGAGCAGTCAAGTCTCAGACTATTTTTAGCATGAGTACATCAGAGTAAAATTCTAGTGTTTCAGTTATCACATCCAGTCCAAGTTGAAAGCTGGATGGCTCCAGGACAAGCAGGAGACAAAACCAAGTACAGTAACTCAGTGCATGTGCTTCAAGAGCTGACACATTTCGGACACTTAAGGAAATAGCAAGCTATCATATGAAGGGTTAGGTAACAGCCTATTACACTTCTATAATTTATTCCTGCTTACGTGTAGGATCAAGAACTTCAAATGAGGAAGGAAAGTGACAGCTGCTGCTCTAGCCCTCAACCAGGAGAGAATACTGTCACCTATGGCAAATGCTAGCCTTAATTCCTGACTGGGCTGGTCAAGTCTTACAGGTCCACTAGGTAGAAACATCAGCAGGTGGTGGTCTTTCTTTCAGAAAAATGGAAAAAAACTTGGCCTCGTTGAACAGAAATAGTAGTTACACTTCAAGTATGGGCAAAGTTATAGTTTTGCTCCAAAGCTGAGAAGGCCTGGATGCAGACAGAACTCTTTAACTTTGTGAAAGGCTATAAGGAGATTCATGGCTGTTTAGCAGATGTTAAAGGCTGTCTTAAGAGATGAAACCAATCATTCCTCAGAGCTATGCAAGTTGACCAAAGCCCTACGTACGGTCTCAGTTGGTAAGGGCAATGAAACTTTCAAAAGTTTCCTACAGACATTATAGCTGAAGACACTTTCGATTAATTGGGGACACATGCTTTGAACATCCCAATGGTCGAAGAGTTAAACAAATCAAGCAGCCCAGGTCTGGCTAACATTAATTGCCTCATAAGAGCTCCATTTTTCTACACATATTCAGTTATCAGGAAAAGTCAACAGCACTTCAAAGTTAAAAGGTCTTGTCAAGAGTAACAGTCTCCAAAGAAAACAGATCAAGATTCAAACAGAATTATAACCCATCTAATGCATCACTGTAGATTTTTGTTACAAATTGGTTTGACAGGTTACTAGATTGGAAATTACTGTAGAACAAAAAAAAGGGGGAAGTGCTCCCTTCACACGCTGTCTTTTTGTGAGCCACCAGATTCTGACATACATGTTTATCAGCCCACTCATCCACTAAGGTGACTTGGAATATTGCTTATTTATTGCTTGCTTCTGTAGTGTTAGTTACCAGTGGTGTTACTTTAAATAAGGAAATTCACCGTGGTGTGTGTCAGCAATGAAAAAATCTAGACTGTCCAAGCAAACTGGTGTGTACAGCTTCCATCATCAGGAAGCTTGCCATATGCACAAAATGTATTTCACTTGCCCAGTTCCTGTGTATGTTCCTGGCCACTCCTCCGTTCCATAATAGCCAATTCATAACTCTTAAGAATGTCTCCACTGCTAACATCTTCCGAAAAAATCTGTCACTCCTCTTCATTCCCAGCCACCATCTCTCCTCATTTCAAAACACAAATATTTAACATCCAGTTAGACACAGAAAGTGTGTCTGGTACATTCTGAAAGATTCTTTGAGAGGACATTGTCTGAAAACGTTGCATGTACTTGGTATGCCAGAGAAGTCTACAAGTAGTTTATCAGCATACTCCTTATGCTTCATGTTATTTTAACAATAAAACCAGTTTTTACCCAAGTTACTTTATGCACTTTAAGCACAGCTCTTTGAAATGGGACATAACAAACTAAAGACCCAGAACAGCTATCTTGACCATAACATTTTTTTAATCCTTTAAATGAAAAGTTGTAGCTCTACTCAACCATTCCTGCTAATTCTTCTTGCAGTGATGATCAGGATTGTATTTCAATAGCTGTTTGAATGACACACGGGCCTCCCTACTGCTGTGCTCCATTCTCTTGACTCTTTTCATTACTAACTATGTACTTATGTTCAGATACTATTTGTTATAACAAACACTTGCATGTTAGCTGTTTAAGTCCCAATTCTTCTGTCCCCCTCAATACACACATTTTATTTTACTGAAACGTCACCATTTTCTTCATAAAGCAAGACAAGATGCTAGCTACAGTCTTATTTGCTTTTCCCTTCAATCTTCCATGTTATCTGCAAGCTTTATCATGAAGGATTCTTTTCTCAGGTCACTGAAAGGCTTAAAGACTAGCTTGATAAGATCCTTAATGAAATTATCCTTGCCACTCTTCCACCCACAATAGTTCTGCACTGTAATTAAAGATATACAATCAGTCAACAATATTAAAAAAAAACAACAAACTGCCTTTTGCAGGGACTTGAGTCATACATAATTCAGATATAGCTATATGATGTTCTAGGCTACATACACAGTAATCATGCCAGGAGTTCTATGTAAACTTACCATAGAAGAAAACTGCTTTTCTAAACTCATTTTCAGCTTAGTTACTTGCTGCTAGTACCTTCATTCCGACAAGTTGAGCATAAGCATGTTTATTTTGTATTAGTTATATCTAGCATAAAATCCAATAAAAATGCATAAAACTTCCCAAATCCCAAATATTGAACTCTCCTACAGTGATTCTATTTTTGTGCTTCGATTAGTATCGGGAAGACGAACCTCCTATTACCAGACAGAACTTAAATGTGAAGACAGGAAAAAAGTAGCATTTATTGAATGCTTCACTTCCTGCAGTGACAGTGACTGAGATGGGACCTTATCAATGATTATAAATATCTAAAGGGCAGATGTCAAGAGGATTGGGCCAGACTTTTCAGTGGTGCCCAGCAATAGGACAAGGGGCAAAGGGCACAAACTGGAAAACAGGAAATTCCATCTCAACAGGAGGAAAAAACACTTATTTACTTTGAGGGTGACAGAGACCTGGAACAGGCTGCCCAGAGAGCTGGTGGAGTCTCCTTCTCTGGAGATATTCAAAACCCACCTGGATGAGTTCCTGTCCAGCCTGCTCTAGGTGACCCTGCTTTGGCAGGGGGGTTGGACTAGATGATCTCTGAAGGTCCATTCCAACCCCTACCATTCTGTGATTCTACCACATCCACTCAGCACATTTAAGGTGATCAGGCTCCTCCTCTTTAGCATGTTCAACATTACTTCAACTTCAATTTCTCCTTGTAATCCTTTTGCTCAAAGTATTCTACATCTACTCTGTTTAAACTTGAAAGAATTGATAGTGATAAGTTACCCATTTCACTCAATATTTTCAGCTGAAGAAAGTTGGTGGGTGATTATAAAGCAGCATGTTCTCCTCCCAGAGATGCAGCCTTATGGAAAACTAAATTAACTACTCCAAATGCTCAAAGCAGCACACAGTTACTTCAGTCTCATTTAAATCCCTTTTCTCAACCACTCTGGCTCAATTATTTTGCCTTTGTCAAACTTCTACTTAAACCCCAAACAGCACACCAAGGGATTTGGACTTCCCTGTGCCTGAATATGAGTAACCAGTTCACGACCCAGTTGTCTGCATTTACAAGATCAGAACTAACAAAGCCTACCCCTGTAGGAAACCAGATCTTGTAGACAGCTGTCCATAAACCCCCTCAAGATGCTTATGATGTGTGACTTTGAACTACCTGATAAATACGCAGGCCTCCACTCAAACTAAGACGAAATACAAGAATTAAAGCCACCAGGTACAGAAGGTGAAAGACTTTAAAAAAAAAACCTTGAAGTACACAAAGGTGCAATAACAAAAGCAGAGACTAATGTTAACTACTTAATTCTGTAGAAGATTTTATAGGACAAGAACTGCAATGAGTTTCATGAAGTTGGAGAGTCCAAA
Organism: Dromas ardeola; assembly: GCA_013398915.1. Lineage (NCBI taxonomy): Eukaryota > Metazoa > Chordata > Aves > Charadriiformes > Dromadidae > Dromas > Dromas ardeola. Next base: position 9,818 of record VYZM01009140.1, read on the forward strand.
ATGTCTGAAGTGTGATTAATTAGCACCTACTCAGCTTTGTTCTGATTATTAATCTCTACTGTACCAAGTTACCTTTGTCATTTCTCACAAAAAAGCACATAAAAACTATTAACTGCGGAACAACAACACTGCTTTCAGTCTACAGACAGCCTTACACACTAAAACTAATCCTCACTGTAGTCACTTAGCAACCTAAGCATACCAGTACAAAGCCTAGTGGAAGCTAGCAGCTGCCTTATCAAAAGTAGTAAAGCAATACTCAAAGTTTTACATTGATGACGATCTAGGAATTAAAGTATTTTACATATAGTACAACCAGTTTCTGGCTTGTGTATCAAGAGACCTACTAGTAGTTAAAAAAAACTAGCTACAAGAGTCTTCAAAATTGACAACAGGCCTGGCTTTAAAAGTCACTGTAAACAGTACATTTTTCATACAGCAGATAAGAATATTTTTGTTTAAAAGAAGTAATGTTACATCTCACCTGTACCAGGTATTTTTGGCTTCCATACATTACATACTGAGGGGCAAGACTGTAGATCATGTAACTTGTATGAAGAACTATCAACAGAAGTATCATACAAAGAAACAGGAGCGCTTGAGGTCGAGTTTTTCCTCGCCTGATTTTATAAAGCTAAAACCCAGAAAACATACAAATATTAGCATAATAAAATTTATTTTTTTTTCTGAAGACATTTAAAATCCTCTTTAATTCAAATAACAGCTTTAATTCTACTGACAGAAGAGGGAGGCTGCTAAAATTATCCTCTAGTAACTTGATTCCAATGGGTCAAAGCAGGTTTTCAGGTGTATTTACCTGAATTTCAAAGCACAGCTACTGAACCAAGTTAATTGTTGTTTGTTTTAATGACCCCAAACATGTATAAACCAGCAGTTAGTAGCAAGATTTAAATTCTGTTGGCTATCACTGATAACAAACTGTGCCTTGGTTTGTCAAAGAATATGGCGTCCTTCGGTTAAGGTGAGGTGCCATCCCATCAGCTCTATGAGATCTAGAAACAGAGGAGGGAATTACAAGAGAGTATTCCCAGGCTCTGAGAAAACTTGCACACCATATGTTTGCATCTTTTCCACTTTACTCTGCAGGGAACTATATAATGCCTCACTGTTACCCTATAGATACCACTATTTTGAAATCCTCAAAGGCTCAGCTGGAGTGCCATACCAGGGTAAAGAAGCTGACAGCTGAGGGGTAAATGACAGAAGACCAAAACCAACAGCCAACCTCACAACTCACTGCAAGGACTCAGGGTCACTATTGACAATTTTGGGGTGTCACCACATGAAAAGGTAACAGGATTAAAGGGGAAGTAGTCACAGAAGCAGGGAATTAAATTAACCAAGCATCACAGGCATGAACAGCATACTGTTAGCTACAAAGCTGCTTTCTAAAACACAGTAATTTGCATTATTTAGATATGCCATATCATCACTGCACTTTATCTCTTATCAAGATAAAACTTGCTTGGCACCTGAAAAGCAAGTCAAGCACTACTGACTGCATGCACATTTCAGATTCTGACCATAAAATTCACTAATACTTCCAGTATATCAAAATCATATGGCTTTAATTTAGAGAAATCAGAAGCCAAAGTGCCACTGATCAAACACTTGAAAGAGTCAGCTGACTGTTTTACTTTATGTAAAACATCAGTTTTGGTCTGGTAACTTAAGCAAAATGGAACACCTTTCAACCACAGTGAAAATCGTACAAATAGGCTTCTAACACTCATACAGACAATGCTATTTGCAACACCCAGTATTTATGAAGCAGTACATAAATGATGACTGTTTATTAAATATATTCAATATCACATATTTTTTTGAACATCTTACTATTATAAACTAAACCCTTAAGTTATATTTACCCTTATCCAGAAGAACCATATACCCATATTTCGAATCCCTGCCATTGAAGTGAAGATAAAGTACATCACAATAGTTGTAATAAGAATATAATCCAGTGGAAAAACCTAAAACAAGAACACAACCAGTTAAAAAGACAAGACAATATTCAAATTAGAAAACAAGCTCTTCCCCACTTAAAGCTCAATAATAGTTTCTACTTAGAGCATCTAATGTACTAAGGGTCCGTCCATTTGATGGTTTTACATAGCTGGCTCCAAATACAGCCAATACAGCATGCTGCTAATAAAGCTTATATGATTAGTTTGGGAAAGCAACTGAGCATTTTTCTAAATGTAAAGCTTGCCTTAATTTTGAAGTGTTATCATTTTTAGGCCAAGAAATACTTAATTCCGTTCTGAGAGCACTTTTAAAAGAAAGTCCTGAGTGGCAACAATCATTTTAGGATTGTATGGGCATTCTATTTGTGAGTATTTCTGAACATATTTGCATATAAAACTTGATTTTTATATTTACATTAATAACAGCTTGAGATATTACTGCTGCTGAACACTATTTTTCTCAGTAAACTGCAAGCTTAGATGTTCAATAGTTTTAGAAACCATGGGGAAGCAATGCATTGTGCCAACCCACAATACCAAGAATCCGGAAAGAACTCAGCTAGGGGAGCGTAAAACACTATCTTACATTAAGGCTTTTCTTTTCCTTAGCTTAGCCATGACTGCTTCCTAAATTCGTATGTAGCCTTGTTGCCTTCCAACCTACTGAAGTTAACAGATGTTTGTTTTGTTCTTTGTAGGGTTTGTTCCAAAGACTAATACATTACTATAACATACAGAACTGCATAGAGTGTAACATCTTTCAAGGTGCAAAAAGCATATTAAAAAGTGAAAAAGAGCATTTACTTCACTTAAGGAGGATAAATTATCAAGTACACAAACTAGAACATAGGTAGGGCATGGGAGAAAGTTGCTTTTATTCTGTGCATAACTACAAGTGATGTCATTCTTCATTGCCACTATGTTCTCAGAGGAAAGTTAGTTTCAAGCACCACCTTCCTCCAGCAACTGGCTTCCATCCACCCAAGATTTTCATATCAGTATCTAGTAACTAAGAGATTGTTAAATGGAAGTTGCCTTGCTTTTACAGAACACACACCTAGACAATTTTGTTTTAACAAATTACTTGCGGAGAAGTGTAGTTTGTTTTGACAGCTTTGACAGCTTACCAGAAGAGAAAAACATCCTTACTTATGTACATCAATTTTTTTTTTACTTACTGTTTGAAGAACAGGTAACAGCATATTCAATGGGTTGGTCAGATTAGTTCCTAAAATGATAAATCCCGAGTCGAAGCCAGCTGAATGCAGAGCTTTGTCCAAACTGCAGTAATTAAGAAAATTGAGTAATTACTTTGGTTCTCCCAGAGCTTTGTCTTCAGTTTAGTTTAAAAGGGCAGCTCAAGGAAAGCCGAAATAAGTGCAGAGACTGACAGCTTTTTCATATCTATACAGACACACGCTTTGTTTTACCATGCTTATAGCACTTGTCCTATGAAAAGAGGATAAAGAGAGGGTTGATAGCTTATGGGTAAGGATTAAGGGGCAGGGGAATATGAGGGACACTGTTGTAGGAGTTTATTACAGGCCACCTGATCAGGATGGGGAAGGTGATGAGGCTTTCTACAGACAGCTGAAGGTAGCCTTGCAATTGCAGGCTTTGGTTCTTATGGGGGACTTCAATCACCCTGATATCTGCTGGGAAGACCACACAGCCAGGCATGCACAGTCCAGGAGGCTCCTCCAGTGTATTGATGATAACTTTTGACACAGGTGGTGCAGAAGCCAACAAGGAGAGGAGCGCTGCTGGACCTAGTATTAACCAACACAGAGGGACTGGTGGAGGACATAAAGGTTGGGGGCACCCTAGGCTGTAGCGATCACGAAAAGATAGAGTTCAGGATCATGGGTACTATGCACAAAACAAGAAGTAAAATTACAACCTTGGACTTCAGGAGGGCTAACTTTGACCTCTTCAAGAAACTGCCTGG
>VYZM01009143.1:0-13212 GCA_013398915.1 Dromas ardeola
TGCTGTAATAGTACTACATTAAATGTTGCAAAAGTTGTACGTTATTTGGTGCTATTCATTCTTTATTAGTATTATTTGATGTATTTATTAAGTGCTGGAAGTGTATTCAACAGAACCAGGTTTTCAGTGTTACCTTTTTATGTCTGCCTGTTTTCTTTCTGAAAATGAATGTTTTCGTAGATGTATTACTATGGTTGGGGTAGATGATGATTGAGAAGTTTTTTGAGATAGATCCTTAAGGTCCCTTCCAGATCTAACCATTCTGTGATTCTAACTGTGATATTGCTTAATTAGTAATGCATAAGTTAACAAGCACTAGATGTAAGGAGCTGGGAGGGGAATCAGAAAGCTAAAGAAATTCTTATACTTGAATGCAACTTAGTTCCTACAGTGTCGCTGAGTTTTGTCTGTGTGTGTCTAAACATGAGAATGCCTGTGTTATATATCTAAAAGTAGTTATACAGCAAGGGATGTATTCAGTCACTTCTTTGGTGTTAGCTGCTTTAACTTCTCTATGAGATGTGTGCTATCTTTGTTAAAGCTGTAGAAGCCGTGAGCTTACTGCAGCCTTACAGATATTTCTCTGAAAAGCAAAACTGTGGGGCATCCATTTTTTATGTGTATTCCATGCTGCTTTAAAGTAAATTGTGCAGGCAAATTCCACCATTAATGGTGTGTAACCTCATTAATGGTTTAGGCCAGAAGCATCTTAAATTGTGCTTGCATTCTTCAGGGTAATTTAAAGTACTCATACAAGTTGTTGCTATTTGAATATGTCCCTGAAGCGTATGATAAATGCATTAACAGATTTTGGACCAAAAGACTTAAAATAAAAGGAGGATGGAGGGGGGTTATGGGGAGAGAAAACAACAACTCCTAAACCATGAAGTGATAATGAAAAGTAGACTAGCCAACATATTGACATTTCCTTTAGGAGACTCAGGAAGCTGGTTTTTGGCTCTTGTATTTTATAAAGCAGTACCTCTAATCTCCTAGCTGTATTTTTTACTGCAAAGTAATATTCCAATTTTGTTTCTCCCCACTGCTCTTGGGATCTTTTTTCCTACTGGTATATGTTGTCTAAGGGAAAGACAGCTCTCTTGTTCTATAGGTGAAATCTGAACTGGCAAAAGATACGTGTTGATTCTTTCTTCTACAAAAAGAGACAACACCTGGAAGGCAAGTTTTAAAGAGCATTAATTACATCCCTTCATTATCCCTTTTATATGAGGAATGTGAAAGTTATGTGAAGCTATATATAGTCACTAGAACTAACAATGATGAGGTTAGCTTCTAGTTTTTATCAGTTTCTTTCTAGCATTTATGTCCCAAATTGTTGCTCGCAATTTCCAAACACTTATTTTCTGAAAAAAAGGTTAAATGTGTTTTCCTTTGTTTTTATTTGAACTGTATGTGTTGAGACTGAATATGCAGCAGAAGAATAACAGAATCCTTCTTCCACTGGTTAAGAGCCTGATCACATCTTTAAACTACATTGATTAGGATAAGTTATGGAATAAATCCCAAATTATGGACTAGTGAAAAATGCAAGTGGATTCTGGATTAAGTTAGGGGCTTTGTGTCAGTATAACATAGGTGAACAGGATCTTTAGAAAATGCCCAAAAGGGATTTGGTTTTAGCCCCTGAAACCAAGCCTAGGAGGAAAATCCAGTTTGACTTGCACTTTTCACAGTTCTATTTAAAAAAAATATATTAAGCCTTGAAAGACTTCTGAGCCTGACACATCACAGTGAAAATTTTTTCCTTAAAAATATATTTTTTTCTCAGAAAGGGTGTGAAAAAAGTTTTAAAACAAGTCACAAAACCCCTTTTCTTTCAGAAATAAAGCTCCGAGGCTCCAAAACATTTGAGCACTTCCATTTCTGTAGGCGCTGGGGAGTTCTATCCTATATATAAAAATACATAAGCACATGCTTAACTTTTAGCAGGTATTAAGTCCCATTCATTACGTTAGGACTTACGCGTATACTTACATCTTTGAGAAGCGGGGCCTGCCTCATGTTAACTTCCAAACTGAAAGTTTCATAAGGTGTTGAAGGTGGTCCAACATTCACTGACCAACAGTACCAAGTGCTTCCAATGCAGCAAGCCAGATAAAGACCTGGTTTAATGGGATTCTGAATTACAATAAGTAAATTATAACCAACCCTGTTGACAGAAGGCTCTGGGCCGGTTCCAGGCCTGAAGCCAGACTGAAATTTCTCATGTAGCAGGTAATCAGTAAGATGAGAAACCAGCTGCAAGGGAAGGGCCTCTTTTATGAAACAAGAAGGTACTCTGAGAGCCAAGTCTTATCCTGGTAACCTTTTCAGCAACACAGCAACAATTGGTGCTCTTCATTATCCAGACTTCAAAGGAGCTGAATTAATTGGAGAGTAAACTGATTATATTATTGGAGCAGGCCACCCTGTTGGTCATATGTGTAAAGAATGAGTCGTTAGGTTTACCCGTTACTTTTCTAAACATTTCAGTGTAAGCAATGCCCATAAGTAATTTCAAATGAAGGATAATTGGTTGTAGGGGGAAAGGATTACTAGACTAGCATTATCCCCTTCGTAGTGTTTAAACTGAGCAATGTGATGACATTTCAAAACTGTCTGGGACTTCTTTTTTTCATGATAGACTCTCAAATGACCCATTTTACTTAAAAACAATGAAGCTGGTGTTTCCTTGTCCTTTGTGATAATGTTTTTAAAGCAGTGGTCTCTAGGGTTTGGTGCAGGTTTTGGCAAATAGCACAACATAGCCGGTAACCAGATTGATTGATGCACGTAGGTGATCGTATCTGTCAGCCTGCTACTTACCCTTTCTTTTATGGAGTTCTTTCCAAAATCATACTAGAAGTGACTGAATACTGGAGAAGTGTTTAGAACAGTTTGAATGTAACTTGAGTAGATTTTGTAAAATACATGATGATTTGTGGTGTATATCCGGATTGATGTTTCCAATTAGTTTTCCTGGTGACATATGGCAATCAATTCCTGTACAAGATCCAAAGAGTGGAGCTCATTGTGTCCTTTTGTAGAAGGTGATGTTCTTGAGGTCTCGCTCCTCATCTGACATCTGTAGCCTCCAGTCATGATAGTGGGACTGAGGTCAATTGTTGTCTTCCTGAAAGAAAATAGCTTTCTCAGTAGTACCGTGTTCACACGGAAAACCAGGAGTAACCATATCAAATCAGGGAAGCATTTCATGAGGTATGTAGCTAGCGGTAAAAGGAGCTAGCTCAGTAAGCAGCAAGGTCTGGTGGGATCCATTGCATCTCTGAGAGTAGCCTGTGGAGCAGGCAACACAGGTGCACCTACACAGCTGTAGAGATAGCTTGGGAGCCAGCAAAGCAGGGCTCCAGTGTGGAGTGCCTTCACTGCAGCACTTCAGAGGGGGACAATGCAGATATTGTCAGTATCCCTAACAGTGCTGCTCTCAGGCACCAAAGTCCGTCAAAGCAAACCTGGCCCGAGGGTGAAAAGGATTATGTGGAACAGATAGAATTTCCCCTTATTCCACACAACTTAACTTTTTCGAAACATCCTGCTGTATATCTTTCTCTGTTTGACTCCCTTTCCTTCCCATACAGATTAATTGGGGATTCCTACAAAACTATGGAAGTAACAATCATTTCACTTCAATTTTTAGTTTTAAAGTTAGTACTCCAGCCTAAGTTATTCAGTAAGAGAAAGGTATTCCAGGGGAGAGCAATTAATCTACCCTGCCTGCATCTTTCATGTTCTCTATGCACTAAACGAAATGACAAGCTTAGATGACTTTATGCCTACTTTTTCATTGCCTAAAATTTGCTGAGGTGGATCCTAATTTTCGCAGAATCTTCCCCAGTGGATGCAGGGGAATGTTAATTGTAGCATTTTTAAGCTTTGAGGTTTGGCTTTTGCAAGTGTAACACTTCTTTTGATGAAGATTTTTAGAACTGAACTCCCTAGATTTTAGGAATAAGCAAATAATAATGATTACCAATGTTTGCTTAATAAGCAAACAAAAACCCCCCTGAAAATTAGACAAATTCCCTTCTGTGTTGTAGATTTTATTTTTTTTTTTTTGCTTTTGATCTCCATAGTAAATATGATGATTTTGTTAGACACTAATGTGGAGGAGAGGTTGTGGTGCAAAAATGTGGGCTCTCTTGCACAGCAAATAACTGTTGGTAACTGGAAATTGTGGTTTTCATTCTGCTTCTAGGAGAGCACAGTGATCTATACAGATGGTATATCAAACTCATCAGGAGAACACACGCTGAAAAGAAGCATGGCAGTCACTGGCTGTATTAGAAACATGGGTTCATTTACAGTCCTGCTAGTTTCTCCTGTGCAGCCTTTCAGTTGCTGCTTCAACGAAATTGCGTGGCTACTATTTAGCTATTTCTAGCTAAGGGGAGTAAGTAGAGTTGATTGAAATTGCTTCCTTTAATAACGGCCCTGCGGAAGAGACTTGATTTTCTTGACCAAATGAAAATTCCCCTGAGTCTGCCTTCTTTGAAAATGTTTGATCTTTTTTGCTTGAGTTGACTGCCCCATCACGCACCCTTTTCCTTGTGTTTCTAACTGGAAAGTCATAATTTTCTGGGCTTGCAGAACTGTAGGCAAATAATAATAGCAGCAATAATAATAATAGAAAATAATCATCCTTGCCAGATCTTTACATGAAAGCTTCTTTCATGGTACTGAAAGTATAATTAGTAGAAAGGGCTGGATTACAGCTCAAGGTCATCTCCTGCTCCCAGTTGGATGCGCTGTTCTGAGATGAGAGTGAGTAGTAGCACCTTCTGCTGTATTTCTTAGTAGAAAGTTGTTGTTCATGCAGCTCACATGGGCTGTCCAGTGCAGCCCAGGTCCATTCCTGTTTGTTTTGGCATTCTGATAACTACTGGGAGCTGCAGCTTGTTCTTAGCAAATTGTCTGTGAAGACTTTCTAGTAGCTAGCCCCTAAGAAGCTCTACTGAATGTGTCTTTAGCCTGAACTGATGTATTCAAATTTGGGTGAATTTTCAGGCAAGAGCTTAAGAGTGTATTACTCATCTTGGCCTATAAATTAAACTTGTGCTTCACAGTATAATAGTACTACTTCAAAAAGTAGTTTGGTCAGAGAGTAAGGATAACTCTGGAGAAGATACTTCTCAAAAATTTCACTGGTTTATCCTGAACATCTGAGTCTAAGCAAAATAACTGGCATGGAAGATATCAGGCTAAAACATCCATTTTGAAAAACTCATGAGCAACTGAAAACACAGCAGAAAAAGAGAATTATTTGGCAGCCATAACTACAGATATAGCTACCATTTAAAACACAAACTTTTCCAAACTGTAAGTGCTTATATCACAGAGATTACCGTATCATCACAGGCTGTCATTTGTCCTTTTACCAATGCAATGTGAAATCCCTGTGAACGTAAATACAGATTAATCTTCAAGATATTTGGCATACCAGCTCTGTAGAACACTTCTTCAGTACTGTCAGAAAACATGTTCTGCTCAGCCACCACATGGCCTCACTGAGGCTTTTAAATGACTGTGGGGTCAACGTCGAACGCCTGGCCTTCTCCAGTCACAAACATTTCAGCACTCGCCGAGCAATGGATTTGTCTCCATTATATTTTGAATAACACCCTCTTGCACAGGAAGCAATAATCCAAGAGTAATTTTCTACTACTATTACTACCCTTCTAATAGGAGCTCATACGTGAAAGTTAGGCCTCTCATATATTTTGGAGAGATTATTTTTTTCTAGCCAGTTCTCTTTTTTCTTTTTTTTTTTTTTTTTTTTTGTAATTTGGTAACTCCTGAAAATATTTTATTGCTTAAAAGAACATTTTTTTAAAACCAAATCCTTTGTGATTAGTAATGTACAACAAAAGACATTTTGAGCATTAAACACCACTGTATGTGAAATCCCTGGAGTTTTACTGCAGTATGGCTCTAAATTTACAATGAAATTAAAGAGCTGGAAGAAGAATCATAACTGTATAGAAGAAAGCTAATACAGTTCTTTACATGTATGTTTAGTAAAGAATCATTCAGTTCTCAGTTTAAAAAAAAAAGTGAAGGTTCATTAAACTTGGTACCATAATACATGCCACATTTATTGAAGAAAAACATTAAGTCAATACCCAAAGCCCTTTGCTGCAGTGTGTTCAGAAAGCAAAATAATTAATTTGATATTGTTTCCTTTTTTGACAGGGTCTCCCATGGGAAGGGATATTTTTTGGCTGCACTAGTAATGGCTCTCTATCTATGCAAGGAACTATTATGTTAAATTAAAACCTCTCTCTATTTATCAAACAGCCAAAACTAAAAACAAAACTGTGGCATTAAGTATAAACTGCTACTAGACTACTGCTTCCTGCATCTCAGAGTATTATTTATAATTCAATTTATACAAAGCATCTGCTCCTCAGGGAATGCTGAGATGTGGTATTGACACACGAGCTCTTTACTATTTGGACACAGGAACCAAATTGTTTTGCAGTCGCTGTGGTTGGAAACAGTTTCTACCGGAAAAACAGCCACACCAAAATCCTTTCAGAGGTTTTTAAGAAATAGATTATCAAAAGGAATGCCTAAAGTATTGTTTCTAACAAGGAAGAAAGTAATACATCTATAAAAGAAAGGAGTTTAGAAAGGAAAAAAAAAAAAAAGGAAAACTTGAATGTTAATAAGTTGTTGTTTGCCCCTGTGATTTTATTTATTTATTTATATAATAATCAAAAGACTAATGTTGGGTTTTTTGGCAGCTAGGGTTTTTAGCACTAGAGACTTGGTATATCCTTCAGCATAGTATTTTGCTTAGTGCACACCAGACTCTAATTTTGAATTTATAAGGAAATCCCTCAAATCAATGTACTTGTACTCTATGGAGCCTACATGGTAGGCGGATAGAAATACAAGGTACCATTCAAAATTCATGCAATAGGTTGCATGGTATGAATACTCTAAAAAGGTAGATTAAGATTTGAATTTGCAGCCATTTTGAAACATCAAATAACGTATTTAAAAAAACTGCTGTCATTAAGTTAAGGCAACTTTTCTGGGAGGCTACCAGACATCCCAGTAATGCCTATATGTAATACACCCATGCACAAGAAAAACAAGGAAAAGAAAATCTGATACCTCAACCACTGCCAGCCAGTAATGACCAGTGGAATTCAGCTAACGTAGACAATTTAATTTTAATGCCTAGTGGGAATTTGATTAAAGCAATTAGGGAAATTCTGAACATAGTCCAAATCATGCATCTCTCTATTTAATTTTATTTTCTTTAAGAGCCGTCAGCATTCTTGGCCTCTGAAAATATATGTAGTAAGTCTCCTGAAAACTTTTAAGCAGGGTTGTAACGTTGTTCGCATAATAGTGACATTGAAGTGAGTGGGGCTACTTGCAAAAGGGAAATTATATATGTGTTTAAGTGTTTGCAGAATCTCATGCTAAGTACTTGGAACAGAAAGCTCTTCCATAGTCTGCCTTAAACCTCTAACCCTAAATACAACCTTTCCTTTCCAGCAAAGGGCCTGGGCATAGGCTGATCAGCCCCGAGAGACAGAGAAATTCAGGGCGCAGTTGCAGACCCCAGGTTCAGGGTGAAGTAGATGGAGCTGAGAGACTCCAGTCACTAGGGAAGTTCAGTGATTTCTTAGAAACAGGCTGCTTAGAGTGGCTGATTATTGTTACGATGTAGGTGGAAATTAAGGGGAATAAACCTCTCATAAACATATATGGAGCTGCAGCCATGACTATGACATCACTGGCAGCCAATCGGGTAACTAACTCCATTTTGGTCCGTCAACTTCTACAGCCATTTAAAAATTTTTATTATTCTACCACATGAATCTGGACTGCAGCCACTCACCATAAGACAGACTGGACTAATAAATCTTTGGCACATGCAACCACCGTGTTTAATATAAAACAACCCATACGCTTTTTTTAATATGATTTATAAAACAGAACATGAAGCTACCTACATGATCTTTTCTAGCTACAGCAGATACAGTTATTTATCGCACATTTAATTACTAACAGCAATTCAGTCATGTTACCTGACCTTAAGGCCTTATGATTACCTGATCCAACATATTTCACATGATAAAAATGTCAAGCTGAGAGAAACCCACCAGTCTGGCTTTCTGTGAAATCTAATTATAAACAGCAATGTTAAAAAAAGGTTAACAGTTTAAATAGTCAAGGCAGTTATTCATTTTGTAAGTGTTTGTTTTGATTGAAATGATAGCCGAAAGGGCACCATGCAGCCTGGTACGCTATGAATAGCGCAGCTTCATCTCACCCACTTTCATTTAGGCTGCTCAGCTTGAACTCGGGGAGCTCAGCTGGGCCTCTGAGAACATCTGTCCGCAGTGCTGTGGGATGCGTATGTCCCTCTCCCTATACAACCTCCATCTCCAGCCTGCATTGGTGCTTAATGGGGAAGAGAAGTCTGTGAATCTGTTCATGGGAATGAGCTCAGCCCTTCCCTTAACTCTTAACACATGGCTCTGCAGATCTTGGTGCTTTGGAATGCATGGTTAAATTGTAGATGTTGAGTTTGAATTTGGCATGAACTGTATTATAACAGGCCTTGTAGATGGTTAGGTGAAATACTGGCCCACTGCAGATAAAATCCTCGTTGATATCCCGAGTTTCTGAATTTGTCCCAGACTAACCGTTCCTGAGTGCTCTCCTGTGCGTTGCACCTTTGTCTTGCTCCATATGTGTATTTCACTCAAGGTAGAAAGTCTCATGAGCAGGAGGAATGAAAGGAAGGAGGAGCATCTGCTTGTGGGAAACTCTCCTGCACTGCCAGTAACAGTAGCAACAGTAATGATAACTTCTCCAGTCACAGTGATGACTAAAATCTTTAGCTGGAAACTTGGGTGATACTGTGCTTGTACAAGGCAGGTCTTGTACAAAAAAAACTTGAAAGATAAACATTGTCCCCAAGAATGCTGATTTGAGATATGTGATATAGTGCCTCAGAATAAACTGCTTTTTAGTATATACTGAAATGTTTTTTAGTATATACATTCTATGATTTTTCATTTAAAAAAATATTTCATTTTGCTGCCTGTTAAGTTGTATAAAATTGGAAAGAATGAATTTGCTTTGGTACATTAATCACATAATTTGACACATATTAATTCTATAGTTCTAAGTCAATGCACAATAATTTTTCTCCTGGGAAATAAGTAAATATGATTTATATATATATTATAAAATGCCACACATTATGTCTCTAAGTATGTTCTAACATACAGCAATACATTCTGAAGCACACTAGGTCTTCCCACTCCTTCTTTTTTTGTGGGATCGGAGATGAACCGAGATGACCTCATGCTACAGCTTTGCTTCTCTGGAAAAATGAAGCTGTCAACAACATAGGAAAAGACTTGTAACCACAGGAAACAAAATGTTCACAGGAGCTGGACTAAGACCATGGAACTTGTTGCCAGACAAAATAAGAATGACCAGCACGTGTGCCATGCCAAGCACTCGGTGCAAGAACCCGATTATTCAACCTAGCTTTCCCATGATAGTCCTTTCAAGCATCCTTAGACGAAATATTCTTCCAGTTGTAGGACAATGGAAAGCTCAAAAGTGTTCAGAAATTGGAAAAAAATGGCAATCTCACACATAATTTCCCTGGAAAATGGCTAGACATTACAGTGACTGATACAACCCTGGATGAATAGACAGTTACTAAAGAAATAAATAAAGCAAGTAATCTTTTCCTGTCTGTAGGAGTGGCAGCATTTTGAAACATTTCTAAAGCTATTCGTAAGCTGAGTATAATTCATTTATACTTATTATTATTTCTTATTAACTTTCCACAAAATATCAGTCAAATCATTGAGTAGTAAACAGTATGCATGTACTGTCTGTGGTGACTTCTAGTGTCATGCGTTCCTCCTAAAAATGCTATATAATGGAGTGTGCAAATATAGAGTACCTGCAGTTGGTGGTCTCCTAGACCTTTAATGTTTCAGCCTCCTGTATAGTTGTGTCCAACACCTCACAGTCCCAATTAATGCAGTTTAAACTATAATAACTTAATTGACTTTAGTGACCAATAGCAATATTTTCATGCCTTTATATTTTGTGCCTCATGCCAATCTTCAGTAAAATCCACCGAAGCGCTGACTTGTGGTGAAGATAGTCCCTCAGAAAAAGTTGCTGAAATAAACCATCGATTTAAAAGATGCTTTTGTGTCTCCCAAACTGTCTTGTGAAAGCAGCTACTGAAGGTATTCAGAAAGAGTACTGTCACGATCATTGTGTACTTGATATTAGAAAGTGGAACAGGGCTAAACCTTCCTAAGAGAATATGAATGTTTTTGCTTAAAGTAATCTAAACATAGAAGTGTCTGATTTCAGTCATTCCGTCTGGTGTGAAAGACAGATACATATGCTGCAGGACATGTGTGGTATTTGGATGTTAGCGTGGAGTTGGCCTAACTCTCCTTTTTTCTGAGCCACATACCAAAATCTCCATGTGATCAAAAGCCACAGAAGATGCATACCGTGTACGGAGGGGAACGGGAGGTCCTGGAGTGATTCACAGACAGTAGCTGACAACAGCTCCCAGAGGACCCGTTAATTTATGGTGGAGCAGGTCTAGCTCATGCCAGCCGTGTTGCTGGATCCCTGAGCAGCCCATTGATTTTGGCTTTAGCAGCTGCTGCTGGCTCATTTCCTTCCATGGCCAGACATTTGAATTCCTCATCCTTTTTTGCCAGCGCAGTCTTCTGACTGGCCGTGTGATTCAGCTATCAACTTGGGCCAGTGCTTAACCATTTATGCAGGGCGGCGCTTTTGTGTGTGAGCAGTTCAAGAAGGGTGAAGGCTGCTGCTATGCAGTTGATGAACCTGTGAGGAACCCAGATAGATACCTGCAACAAACAGAATGGTAATATTCTTCAGCCTGCGTGGAAAAAATAGGTATTCCTTTCCTACAAATGAACAAATTGGGCTTTTTGTTGTGACCTTTCAAGAACATAACTGCAATTCCACAGATCAATTTTCTTAAGACCAAAGGAAGCTAGCATGAAACCTTGGGAAGCCACCTCTGATGTGTGCAAAGCTGAACAAATGCCGGGAACTGAAGCACTTGAAGGCAAATGGTACGTAAATCTACAATAGTGTAGACCTAGGGCGGAAGAAGGAATTGAAGTAGAAAAAAAAACTTTGACAGAAAACGGTGTAAAGGCATAACTTTAAAATAAGTAATGTCTCGGTTTTTTGCTTATATACATTTTCATACATCTATATTTGTGTCTTTCTCTCCATATACATATGTTCACACGCACGTATTTTTATATATATAGAAACTAATCTAAAGTACCTTTGAGGACTGAAAAATTGCTCAGTGGTGGCAGAACCAGACAGGCAGTCTCCAGCTGCTGGCTATACTTGAAATAAGAAATCTTCAAAAGCTGTAGCGGTGTGAGGCAGTACAAAATATCAACAGAAAAACAAAAGTGGGTGAGTAGACATGTTACGTTTTCCAATTTGCCGGCCAACAGCATACCTGAAGACAGATCCCTTGTGAAAGGGTCCTTAAGTGCTTTGCCTGCCTAATCCTTTCAGGAGGAGTGGTACAGAGCCCCGTGCTTTCTTCACACAAGTAAGGCCAAATGGAGCTTGAAACAGTTCATCTCATCTGCATCCTGACTTGCCTCTTTCCTGCCTTCAGGCAGTAAAACAGAAGAGTACAAGTGAGCTGGAGCTTGAAATTTGGAGACCCTTAGGCACTGGATAAGCATGGGACAAACGGCTGTTAATGGCACAATTATCACTCCCAGCCACAGAAGGTAATCCTTTGCTTAGCTTTTAAAAGCCGATACTGTATGTCGCTGACAAAAAAAGGAAAAAAGAAAAATAATCCATTCATTCAGACCTGCGTTGTAAAAACTCCAGTGTGGCTGAGAAATACTTACAGGATAAAAACCGCTGAACTAAAGAAAGAAGACTTATTTAATAGCTGGGGACAAGGTTTCAGCTCATAAGACTCCCTGTGGTAATAGCAAGCCCAGAGGAGAGAGTGTGGTTTTTCATAACAGCAATTTCTGAAACATCTTGTGCAAACCAGAAGCACATAAAGAGAACTCAAGATAAAGAGAATAAAGACATCACGCGGCTGCACGCCAAAAAAAGTGTTTCTAGCAAATTCAGCCCTGAAAATGAAATACTTTATCTCTAAAGGTGTTAAAATGCACAATGAAGCAAAAAGGACATGTAAGGCAAAATTAAATGAAAGGGAGAAGCTTTCCTGAGCATTAGCTATATAATCTGAACACTGAAAATACTGTTATCTCTTCCAAATCTTTCATAATTACCAGAATGCAAGCAGCAACTTTTAAAGAATAGAGTTGATTCAAAGCTAAAATAATAATAATAATTAAAAAATAAACCTATTTGAGGCACCAAATCTCAGTACTATCTATCTATCGATGTTTGAAGTACAGGCTTTTTATTTTAATGGCGTTTTAGGTTAATGGGCCTCGGATAAGTTGAAGGGATAGCAATGGCAGAGATCTGTACAACTGTGATAGTGATAAGGGTTTTTCTGTAAGAACAAGGTGATACAGATTTCCAATCAAGGTTCATGGGGACTAGATTGATGTGACAATTTAACATTCAAAGCTTTTCACTTTGATCATATCTACCCTACTTCGAAAGGTGTAATTGCAGAAAAGAGACATAAAGAACTAGTTTTGCTCTGGGCCCTGTGGCAATAGCAGAGAATTCTGTGTCTGAAGTCATAGTTTTAATGGCTTTCAAACATGCAAATTTGTCCTGGCTTTATTGTTACTGGCACCCAAGTTAGTTGGGTTAAAACTCAGTTATATTGGTTCTGTCCCCCGGTGCTAAAATGATGCCTTTGCTTTCAGTGTAGTGATATATTTGAGATGAGAAAAAGCCATTTCTCCCCGCTATCCATACACATAGAGGCAGGAATTAACATCTGTTTCTATAGTGCACAGCATGTCTCATGGACATGGCACTGTTTCTTCATTAGATATCAGTTTGTAAATAGGATTCCTTGCATTATACCAATTTTAAATGGATTTTTAAAAAACAGCAGAAACAAAACAACAAACAAACCACAAAAACCCCAGGACGGTGATTGAAGCTGATGGAAGTAGTGAATCTGCTACTCTGTTTATATGCTTACTATTTAGCCATCGATTT